>CAXARO010000057.1:0-70468 GCA_963971305.1 Arcuatula senhousia | reverse complement strand
TCACTCAGAATTTATTTCATTTTTTATCTGTTTCAGTTCTGCTTCATCATCTTCCACAAATTTCTTCTGTAAGTCCACAGGTACATCTACTTCCTGTAAATTCTCATGTTCTGGTGCAGGTTCATCACCGATTAGAATGTCTATTAAGTTCATGATGGCAGGATGGTTCATACGCTCTGGTTCCCATTTGTGATATTCTCTCATGATGATGTAAGTGTTTTTATCTTTTATGAAAAGTCTTCCTTTCTTTGTGGCACAAAGCTGCAAAAATATAAGATTTATGCTCATCTGAAAGTATTTTTGCCATATCACTGATTGTTTGGCTATTTCTCCCTTAAAAAAAAACCATGTATCATATGATGGCTCATTTGAAAGGCCATTCTTCCTCTTTTATGATCAGGTTGTATTTTAATCTGATAGTCTAAACAACTTAACAATAAACATTCAACAATCGGCGCGTGAGATTTACTAGTGTGATCTTCTCTGTGACCAGAAACCAAAACAAACAAAAAATCATTGTTTTACTTGTAAGTCAACATAGGAATATACAATATTTTTTGACATGGTTTAAAAAACAGTAATATCTTCGAAAACATGATAATTGATATGATTTCGTGTTTATATCTATGTAAATTATCTGATGAATATACATGTATGTACATATGTACCTGGAAAATGCATTCCACCAGAATTTTTCTAATATCTGGGTCACTTTCCCTCTTCTTATCTGGAGGTAAATATTGTAGGTCAACTGGTAGCTTGTCCATATCGTCATCATCAAATTCCTCTGGTCCAGCCAGGGGTAACAGTAGGCGGGGAAGAAGATCAACCTTGTCACTTAGCAACCAGTCATGGTAACCTATAATGAATTAAGAGACATATAGCTTAAACATTTTAATGCACACTGTTCTTTATAATAGACATACCGTAGTATTTATGGAGAAAAAAAGAAAAGCTAGTAACTTTTTATATATATGCTTCTGTGAAAATCTCTTTTTATAAGCAAGTTTACACTATGTACAAAATGTACCTGTATACTTTACACGTATAATTAGTCAAAGCAAGGCATACTGTGAATGAGCTCACAATTGGATATCCTCCACTCAATATTGAACTTGATCTATATTGTAAAAAAACTTAAGTCTAGTAATCTCTCCTTAATGGTATTCAAAAGATGTGAAATATAATCGACATTCCCTAATCCTGTACTCCCTTTGTGTAAAGATTCATCAAAATTCATCAAGCAGTTTGGGAGAACTTGTGCTTACAAGTTACATTGAATATACATGTAGACAAATAGACAGACATTGTGATTCCTATATCCATGTTCATTTATGAATGTACATGTAGCTTTTATGAAATGAATGTCAAAGTATCATGTATACATTTTTTCCCCATTAAATTATTTCTTACTGTATTTTGCCGGGATGTATTGTGCACACCCCTATGTTAGATTGAAGAAAAAAATTGTGAAAAAACTGTGCACTATACTCGGCAAAAAAAGGTATTTTTACTTTACAGATAAGACATCAAAGATGTATCTCTGACTCAATTATCAAATAAGTTAACTATTAAATAGGAGAGAGCTAAACTGAACTGAAATTAGGTAAATATTCTAAAACTATCAAAATGTAACTGTAACAGTTTCATGTACATTGTATAAAGCATATTCATCAAAAAAGATTCATGGACATAATGTACCAAAAAATGTACATGTATGTGTTTTAATCATATATGTAGATTAAAATGACATTGAAAATCATTTCAATGCTTTACAGACCCTTTACATGTCCATATACCTGTATCAAAGCAGCAATTTTTGATAAGACTAGCAACTCCACCACGTCTTATAACTGAATCTTCAAAACTGAGGAAAGATAGGCATCGCTGAATCACATATTCCTTGTCTGTCATCAAGGCCTGTCTAAACTGTGCCACTTGTGATAAATTGGCCAAAAATGGGGCCAGGAAATGCAGATCAGCTTTAGGATTATAATTCAAATGACACATCGCATTGACAATTTTTGAAACGCTTATATCACTGTTAGATAAAATGTGTGAAGTTATTGCTTGAGCAGACGATTCAAATCTTGAAAGATTAGAAACAAATTTGCAAATAATGTCAGCTTGTTCACATTTTGGATCTAAAATCTTTTTAACACAGTCAACAATAAAAGACGGAAATTGCCCACTTTTTACTATGCATGAAGAAAAGTCAGACTCTGTAGCGATATTTGTAAGTGTCTTGTAAGATTTGGATACAACTACAGGATCTGCATCTAAACAAAGAGAGATAACTCCATCTAAGAAAATTTTGCTATTTGCAATTGTTTGTTTTCCTTCATCTTTGCCTGTCATGCCCAGGAAATAATCCACAGCTATATTCTTGACATCACCCCTGGCTGCTGGGTTTAGGAAGGGAGCAAACTCCTTCTCAAGCTCCTCAGTACTGCAGTCTGTCATAGTCTGGAAAAATAATTCATTCTCCAAATTATTTACATGTTAAAAGGTGGTACGTCATGTACAAAATGTATGTGTTTTAGATTAAACAACACATGGTCCTGATGGACACACAAAAAGCAGACCAATTGGCAACTTTAATTTAGACTTTGCTCACAATCCAAGTACGATGCATATAGTCAACTAGCTTCCTTAAAGTTGGGTCTTCGGCTGCTGTTGTTTTGAGCTCAAACCTGGCCTGAATGTGCAAAATACAATTATTTAAAAAAATAATAAAATAAACAAGGAAACAAAAAACTGTGATTTTTTTCAATATTCTGATCGGCAGATCCTGAACTTCATAATAAAGTTCAGGATCAAGAGACTTCAAAAATTGATATTTTCACAAAAAAATCTTTTCGATTCCGATAAATATCGATAAATTTTAACTGCATTAGTCATTAAAATACTATAAGCAATATTTTACAGTTTTAGTACCAAAATGGACATCTAAATTATGGATTGAATTGCGCCCGGTGTGATTTTGCTTTCGGCGTTGCTCCTTTACCAGCAATGGGACTGCACTGTAGCTCCGCCAATTCAAATTTGTCAAAGGAGCTACAATATTGTAGCTAGACCATGGGGGAGTACAAATATAATAAAACTACAATGTATTGCTGTGGGCGTGGTCAGGTGGTTGTGTGTTAGATGGTAATTATGGTCATACCACAAATCGGTGTCATGTTTGAAGACGCTTTTATATGAGTTATGATAATACAAAATATACTTTCAAAGGAACATACTTTGGTCACAAATGAAAGAAACGATCACGTTTCCCCAAACTAATAAAGGGGTATCCAAAATACAGGGGAATGAAACTCGTTGGACACATTCAAGTTATGACTACTGTTACGTTAACCTGTTATAATAAAAATTCGATCTATTAAATATACAGGTCTATGGTTATATGGAAACATAGACATGTAATGAATTTATTTACAGGTCTATGATAGATGACGTTTTATAAAAGATATAAGATATCTTATACACAACTTAGAATGATAAAAAATACGAGATATCTTATAATTTTGATAAGGTCTAGGATAACCATGCGCATGTGCATGAAAATGGTGGTCGAAAGTTTTTTCTGAGAGCCAAAAAGTTTGAGATTCCATTAGTACAGAGCTGAAGCAGATCCCGGAACTTAGCTATTACATGTTAAATGGTGTTAGGTCATGATTTAACTACTTATTGGGTAAAAATTCGGGGTTCCTGAGCTGATAAGTCATTTTTTCAGTTGTGTACAGTGGCGGCAAACTAAAAGTCCATGACTTCCGGTTTGCCATTTTAAAAATAAAATAAAATAAAATTTATATTTACATTTTATAGGCTTATACAGAGTCTCTTCAATAAATAGGACAATAAAATCCTATCTTGCAATCCTTCCTACCATACTAACTTGCATAGGCTACCTAGTGTGCTTATCCTGTGTCCTTGAGTCGCCCAGGGACCGAAGATGTAACCTGTCAAAAGTTACTAACCCCTTCTTATAAATTGTACAATAGTGTGTGTGAGTGTCACAACCCTATTTCATCACTTATATAAAATATAAAATTCAAGATAGAAGAGACTTTGTCAAAATGTTAAACCATAAACTTTTTGTAGTATTTTCTGTTTTGGTAATATTATTAAACTGTGATAAACAACTAAAATCACATATTCAACATGATATGTCCAACCCCAAAGAACTGGCAATCAGTGTGCCAGCACAGTTGTATTACTGGCAGCTACATGTATGTCAAGTCAAGAGATCAATGTTCAAAAGCACAGCCAGATCTAGACATATGCACCTATTGATAAAGCTTTTGCTTAGCAATCAGGTCGAGACAAACCCAGGCCCCAACAATCTTAATGAATCTAGTTGCCCATGCAGAATCTGTTCTGAAGAATGCACTTGGGACCACGACGCAATAGTCTGTGATAACTGTGAAGAATGGTGTCATATAGGGTGTGTAAATATAAGCCCATCCATGTATGAGAGGTATGGCAATTCTTCAGCGGAATGGATATGTCCATGCTGTGGAACACCAAATCATTCCAGGACTATTTTTCAGTCCTGTTATTCATCAGGAAATTCCATTTTGGCTACAAATTCATTTTCATGTTTATCACAATCAGATAGCTCGGCATTTTCATTAAGTTTAAATGATAATCTAGATAATTTTAAAATAGGTGACCCTGTAGCTTCATCTTCACCTAAACCACCAAAACCAAATAAAAGAATAAATAGGTTAAACTCTCTAAGAGTACTAACTGTGAATTTCAGAAGCTGTAAAAACAAGGCTCCACAAATAGAAAATTTAATATCCTCATCCAATCCTGATATCATCATAGGGAATGAAACATGGCTAAATAAGGATATTCTATCCTCTGAAATTCTGCCCACAACACTATTTGAGGATGTTTACCGTAGGGACCGTGATGGAAAAGAAGGCGGTGGTGTTCTCATTGCCATCAAAAAAGGTATCATATGTCAACAAATTTATAAAAGTAAGAAATCTGAATTAATAGCAGTGAAAGTTAGTATAACTGATGATAAATCTTTGGTCATAGTTTCAGTATATAGACCACCAAGTAAAACTGATCTTAACTATTTTAAACAAATGCAATCAGAAATAATTGACATCAAAAAGGAATATAAGAACTCCACGTTCTGGCTAAGTGGTGATCTAAACCTCCCAGACATAAATTGGTCAACAATGACTATTGATGGAAATATGTATCCAAAAGAATTCAATGAAATTTTTCTTGAAACCATAAATACTTTAGGTCTTGACCAAATGGTCGATTTTCCAACGAGAAAAGTAACTATTTTGGATGTCTTTTGTACTAATCAACCAACATTAGTTACAAAAATCAAATCCATTCCAGGAATCTCTGATCATAATATAGTATTAGTGGATGCAATTTGTAAACCTAAAAGGGCAAAACAGTGTCCTCATAGAATTTATCTGTGGAAGAAAATGGATTTTGATAAAGTTAAGAACATAACTAGGTCATTTATAACTGAATTGCTTAGTCAAACAACCTTAGATCTATCTATAGATCAGTTGTGGATAAAATTTAGAGATGGTATTTCTAAAATCATTAATGATAATGTTCCAAGTAAAATGACTAGGAAGAAATATACAAATCCCTGGGCTAATAGAAAAATAGATAATCTGTGTAAGAAACAAAGAAAAGCCTTTAATAAAGCGAAAAAGACAGGGAAGAAAGAACATAAAGATAAATATAAAAAACTCAAAGCCACAGCGCAAAGAGAAATTAGAAAAGCTCAAAGAAATTATATGGACGAGGTCATCAGTCCACAGTTAACAGAAAAACCTAAAACCTTTTGGCAATACATTAAAGGGAAGAAAACAGAAACCATTGGTGTTTCCCCACTGAGGGGGAAGGATGGTCTTCTTTATAGTGATTCACTCACTCAAGCAAATATCCTTAATGAACAGTTCAAAAGTGCATTTACCAAGGAAAATAAAACTTCAATGCCAAATAAAAGTAACAGCCCTTTTCCTACCATGCCAGAAATTGATATAAATGTTAATGGAATAACTAAACTCTTAAAAAATATAAACCCTCACAAGGCTAGTGGGCCAGATAATATCCCAGCAATGTTTCTAAACAAATTTTCTGAAGAAATATCACCATTTCTCGGGTTCTTTTTTCAAAAGTCAATAAATGATAACAAAATCCCATATGATTGGAAACAAGCAAATGTTGTACCTATCTTTAAAAAAGGAGATAAACATAATGCAATTAATTACAGGCCGGTCTCACTGACTGCTATTTGTTGTAAATTATTAGAACATATAATAACTAGTAGTATCAGAAAACATCTTGACCTTAATAACATATTAAGTGACTGCCAACATGGCTTTAGAAGTAAGCGTTCTTGTGAATCGCAACTTGTAACTAGCATTCAGGATATTGCTAAGTCATTATCTGATGGTAACCAAGTTGATGCAATCCTTTTAGACTTTAGTAAGGCCTTTGATAAAGTGCCACATGAAAGATTACTGCTGAAACTCGACTACTATGGTATAAGGAATAATAATTTAAATTGGATTAAAGACTTCCTTTCTAATAGACAACAACAAGTCCTTTTAAATGGTGTTCAATCTTCTAAATTATCTGTAGATTCAGGAGTGCCACAAGGCACTGTGTTAGGCCCAACTTTATTTCTGCTCTTTATTAATGACCTACCCGAGCAGGTTTCAAGTCACACTCGTCTCTTTGCAGACGATTGCTTATTATATAGGATAACTAATAATGAAAGTGACTCTAAGGAATTACAAAATGATCTGTCAAACCTTGAGCACTGGGAATCAGAGTGGCAAATGAATTTTAACCCTGACAAATGTTATGTACTAAATATTTCTAAAAAGTCTAAAACAAATCTGTTTAAATACAAATTACATAACCAAATACTTGAAACCGTACCAGATAGTAAATACTTGGGTGTCACTATAAGTAATGATCTAGATTGGGGACAGCATATAAATAATGTAACGTCAAAGGCAAATAAAACCTTAGGTTTTCTTCGTAGGAACATGAAACACTGCTCACGTAAGGTCAAAAACCTTACGTATACATCACTTGTACGCCCTGTTTTAGAGTACTCCTCCCCAGTTTGGGACCCTTACAAACAAAATCAAATCAACCAACTTGAGCAGATTCAGCGTAAGGCAGCCAGATATGTATTCAATGAATACACTGACAGATCACCCGGTGCAGTGACTAATATGATCAACAATCTTAAATGGGAAAGTCTACAATCTCGTAGAACTAAAGCTAAACTTGTTCTAATTTATAAGATAAATTCTGGATTAGTAGAACTTAAAAATGACATGTTAACTCAATCTGATAGGCGCACTAGGGGACAACATAAATTTAGACAAGTGTATACAAATAAAGACTATTATAAATTTTCCTTCTTTCCACACACAATAACAGTCTGGAACAACCTGCCAGAGGCCATATGCATGTCTCCCTCATTGGAGTCCTTCAAAAGTGGTATCTCCACATTAACATTTGGAGGACCCATTTTGGCTAATTAATAATTATATATAAGCTTAGCCACTGTACATAATGCGATTAATATCATATGATTTTAAACTGTAAACTAGGGATTGCAATCTGGCAATCTTTTAAACTTCGACCCCCATTTTCATGTACATAGCACAGTTGTTCCGGGAAGTTCCACACTCCACACGGAGTCTACTCCCGTATCAGGAAGATGATGATTGTATATTGTAAAGTTTATGACAATTTATGACAGTTTAAAAACAAAAACATAACCAAAAACAATTTGTTAGGTGCATTGTATCTTGACCCATATCTTATAAACTTAACAATCCTGAACACATTAAAATATACATTGTAAAACATTCAAAATTTTATAAGATATCCCAAACTTGATGAGATATCTTGTGAAAATTAGTTACTAAAAGATCTTTAAGTTAACTACAAACTTTAGTAGATATCTTTAACAATCTATTTGATATCTTACATGTTCATCGGCCGGTAAACCATGAAGATATCTGCTGAACTTTATAAGATATGCCAAGGAATTATATATTTGATCTCATTCCTTGGATATGGATATATGCATATTAAAATTTTGTGAGATAATTAAAAAATCAAAACAAATGGTAAGTTATTTAAAATCTAGCTGTTTTTTGCTGATAAGACAATACATATGCATGTAAAAAATGTAAAATTTTATAAAATATCTGAAAACTTTATGAGATATCTGAAAGAATTCATAACTAAGACATTTACTGAATTTTATAGTAGTGTATGTAGTGTGTTACTGTGTAACTGACAGTGTTAGGGTTTAAACGCCCTTTTCGACTCACCTGGGCCATATAGAGCCGTCAGTTTTAATGGTGGAGGACACCATCGACGTTGGACAGCTAGGGGCGCATTACATTTTAGCTTAAAATTCAGAAATACAGATTTTCATTTGGGCTATTAGCACCTGACGTTTGGACTAATTTGATTTTTACCTAAACAGGTAAATAAAGGTAGATTTATACAAAAGTTCATGTAGATTATATTTATAAAGGGGATAAAAATTTTCATATTCTGACCAGCAAAAAAACAAAACAATAAAACAATTAAAACAACAAATTAGTGGAAATGCAAAAAAATGTGTATACCAGTTTCAATACCTTCTTAACCCCCCATAATCACTTCGTATAAAATAAAAATACAAATCACTTGGTATTCAAAATTGTTAACATTTTGCGATGGATAGTATAAAGAGTTAAAAGTTACTTCGACGAACAAATAAAAAAATGCTTACCTCTAGATGGCATTAATTTTTCTTTCCGAATAGATATAACTCTTAATCACAGGGATTTATCTTGGAAATGCACAACTTCAAAATACTAAGCCCCAACCAATAGTGTATGTTTCATGACTTTAAAGTTACATGTATCTTGACCCATATTCACGAAAAGGATAAACAACTATCCTATTGAAGAAGCAGATTTTGTGTCTGTATATTATTTTTTTTTTTCAAACTAGTGTCTAAAGAAAACCAGATAACTCTTACCAAACCGTCGAAAAGCAGACTGGATCTTAAAAAGGGTACAAAATTATTAAAAAAAATCATACAATAAAGTCCAAAAGAATAACACAACAGTCGGGCGATTAGGTTTTAACACTGAAAGAATCTTTCCACACGGAAATTTCAATCACTTAGGAGGGCGTATATCACTGAAACACAAAAAAATGAGTAAGGCCGAAGATGAACACGAACCCCTGTGGAAAGATTCTTTCAGTGAAATCACCTAATCGCCCGACTTTTGTGTTATTCTTTTGAACTTTATTGTATGATTTTTTTTTCAAAGATATACAGAATTATAATTTTACCGGCTTTTACCTGTATATTGCCCAATTAAGCTTTAGACCAAACATCGACTGCTATTAGCCAAATCGTAATCTTTGTTTAAGCCCAATCGTATTGCCAAATGTGAATACCCCTTGGGCGGGTATATAACAAACCTAAAAACATACAGGTTGGAAAGCCACCCAGCCCAATTTCTAGAATATAGGATATCTTATTTCAGCGATAGTTGAGAGAAAAATAATTTCGAGTAGATTTTCCACCAAAAAAAAAATACCGGGACGTCCCCCCTCCTTTTGTTCGTAACTCTACCGGATGGAACCCTATGGTAATGTTTATTTAAAAAATTGTCAATTTTTGCTCATAAGATATATTCCTATCCTTTATAATCTCTGCTACTTGTTCTACATTGCACATGCATCATGGATTGTTCAGACTATCAGAAAAAGAAAAGATCGTATCCCGCTTCGCATGATATGGTTACTAAAGGTAACTGCAATAATGTAGGTCCTTCGGCAAGTCAGAATGATCCATCCTATGTTTAGCCTTCACAAGTTAACATGGATTTAGATAGTCAGGAAAACTTTCATCCGCATTAGCTTCCGTCAATTTATATTAAAAGGTCCGTATAAATATTAGTTTTGACGACAATATTGTCACTTTTTGTATGTCGATCCTGAACGTTACTATGAAGTTCAAGATCGAAATAATACAAAAACAGGTTTTTTGTCAGTTAAACATGTTAAATCATAATATTTTTTGGTAACACAGCAACTCAAAAATCGCATTAAAACACACTCAAACTTAGTGCGTAAATACGTTCAATGGGACCGACATACAAAAAGTGACATAATGTAAAAAAAAAAGCATTGAAGATGGTTTAAGAAACGATAATAAGTGTGGAAACTTCCATCCCAATGAAGATCACATAGGCCAAGCATGATGGATGCGTTGTGAGATAATTTTGGTAATAAGTTGAAATTATGAAAGACAGACACTGTCGGAACCCCCCCTCTCCTCCGAATTTTTTAAATTTTTGTGTAGATTTTCAGCAAAATAGGTATGGAACCCCCCTTTGGCCCACAGAACCCAGTATGTGGACCCCCCCTTCCGAGAATTTCTGGATCCGCCCCTGAGTTTTAAAATAAATGACCTTTCAAATGTCGACATTTATCGTCTGTGCTGAGTCTTTACCGAAACCTTTCCCCAAACCCCACAACCATCAACATATTGCCTGCATGTTCTTTCCTGAAGCCTCTCTGTTTACATTTTCATTGTTTATATCAATCAAATAACTAATGTTGTTTTTAATTTCCCTTAGAATGGTTGGGAGTATACTGTCTTTGTTGTCATTTCTCGGAGCTTCTAACAATTCATCTGCGTTTAAAAATTTGCCTGTGATCCTCTTCTTGTGATGATTTGTCTATATTTTGACTGTGGCTCTCTTCTTGAATGACGTGATGGTTTGTTAAGTCACATCACTGATGGTACTTTGTGGCCTTATTGGAGAAGATGTATAGAGGAAATAATCTGTTCCTTGGCATCCTCGGCTCTGTGTTTCATTTCAAGACAGGTGTCATCATGGGTATAGTCGACTGTTTTTAATATACGTGTAATCATTACAATGGATGGTCTTCTTATCAAAGGAAAAAATTAGTCTGCCGCGCATACAAGACCTTTGGCTAGCAAAGAAGAGTTTGTCCTCATTAATATATGGGTTACATCTGTATGTGTCTATGGGGAACATGTAATGTTCAGGGTTTTGAATGATAAATCACAGGTACCATTAACAGGTGGGTATACAACTCTAATATTGTGACCTATAACATTACTTAAAGCGTGCATAAAAAGTCCATTGGGATGAAAACCATTCGGCTTTGAACAATCAATACATGAATTTCTATAAGTAGGGGAGACTATAAAAGCAATGTTTTATATGTTATTTTAAATGTTCGTATATCATTATTCATTTAATGTCATTGCAATACATGTACGAGGACGAAGCTCGTGTATATGCAAGGCTTTTGTCACCCACAAGTGCAATGGACTCTGAACTTAACAGGCAACTCCCGTCTTCTAACGACTGTAGAGGGATTCTTGAAAATCACAGCCATAAAGTATGAATAAGAAAGCATTTGACTACACCTTTTGTCCAGTTTTGACCTGTCTTTTATTATTTGACAAACGAGACAGTGGCGTCAAAATACTTTTTTTTCAGAATCAAAACTAGCTATTCTTTTAGAGTCTTACGTTTTATCGGTGTCCAAATAGAAGTAAAAACTACAAAAAGACATTGAATTTTAAAAAAAAGGATATTTTATTAATAAATTTCATTGTTTTTCTTTAAAAATCGAATAAGACAACGATAACAATTTCTAATGAAAAATAGCGTCTGACGTGTTCAAGATAATTGTCTTGAATCAACCAAACCATTCAAAGTAGTAGGGGCCTCCATTCTTGTAAAACACTGTAAATAATATAAAGAAAAAAGTTGAAGCGATTTAGTTGACAGGATTTATTGAGGAATTCAGTAAAAAAGAATGATCAAAATCGAATGAAAAATGAAAATTTTACAGAAGTTTTTTTTGGGGGGACGATAAGGGTAAAAAAATGTAATACCAACCTTTGTTTAGTGGTTACAGACATCATATCAAAATTTCAAAACATTTGGTCAACATTTACACAAGTTATCGCATTGAACCAAAGAGTCAACAGACGAACAACAACGACAGCAACAACGACGACGATGACGACGACATCACCATAACATATTAATACGATCGCAAAATTGCGGTCGTTTAAAAATAGAAGAGAGTAGGCCATACCACAGATTTATTTAGCTAATAGATGATAAGCGAAAGGAAACATCTGATTCTTAAACCTTCCTTCTTCAACGTCAAAAGCTCTACAATAGTCTCCATATTGGAAACTTTAAATTTGGTGTTTTTGGTAAAATATTGATAATTTGATAGTAAAACGTTAATCTATTACCTTTGACTATTGCATTGTTTTTAAGCATTACATCGATCAATTATGTCGGTTTTGTGCGATGATATTACACTAAATCATTTAATTAATTGTTTGAAGTGGTGTGTCGGATTTAGAATCGACATCACAGGCGTTTGGGTCCAGGATTTTATTTTATTATAAATAACGTGTATAAAAAAAATTTCATTTCGTCTATAGTCCTTTTTAGAAAGTATTTTCCGGACGTGCAGACCGGAGAAATCTTTTACTTATGCACTACAGGTTAACGACTTCCGGGTAGGCCTCTCCATTGAAAAACTAACTAAATTCTTCAACTTGTTAAAACATTTTAAATCTGATTGCCAAAGTCTAAAATTACTAAAACATACGTTAACATCCAAGACTTCACTCCAAACCAATTTATTTGAACCTGGAATGGGAAATTACGCCAAAATCGGATAGGGATAAATTGATGTTTTTCCTTAGCTTAACGTTGTTTACACCATGAGGCCCACCCACAAAGGGAAACTACTCTTGCAAAAATGAAAACAAAAGAATCGGAATCGGAATTCCGGGTGACTTTTTGAAAAGGGCTATATAGTGGAAATAGTATATAGACGAGATGAAATTTTTTATATACACGTTATTTATAATAGAATAAAATCCTATACCCAAACGCCTGTGATCGACATGTATGATTTTTTTTTACATCAACATACATCACTGGTATAAACCCGATGACCGTAACTGCAGTTACGGTCATCCCAATATGGCGGTAGCCGAAACAGGACAGTCGAATTTTCTTAGTTTTTCTTTTTGTTGCGCGCTTTTGAAAACAATGGCCTGCCAGTGAATTTTAGTTCATCGAAAAGAATCAAAAGAAATGCATTATCATGCGTAAAAATCGCCAGATACAGCGTTTCAAGATCTGAACAGATGAGTGTAACTGCAGCTTATGATGACCGTAATTGGAAAATAAGATGACCGTAACTGCAAGATTAATGGTACAATGCAGTGGGAATACTAGTATTTTGAGTTTACCCTAAGCTTGAAACAAGTGTAATGGCAGTCATTTATAATAATTCATGATTAATTGCTTGTGTACATATAATTTATTATGATTATGTATTATAATCACAGAAACTTTTAAGACATGAAGGCGCGTATGGCCTGGGAGACAAATAGGCCTGTAACAGAGCCAAGCATGTCGTGAGAGCCGGCTATGGGTCTTGAGATTCTAACATCGGATAGGTGCTGAGCATACAGAGCGGCCGAAGTGTGTACCCTGAGTGGCTTAATAGGGTAACACTCATCCGAGGGGTTTGTCAGGTCTATATTACGGAAACCCAGACCTCTGACCATAGTTGGTCAACGTTTAAATGAATGGTGCCACGAGTCATGCACGTTAAACAATAAATCAATAAATAAATGATTATCGTGGTACCGAATGCGATGATATATGTTTAATGATATCCGGAATATGTACACGACAAAGGCCACTGATCATGAAACAAGCGAAAACATTTTCAAAAACCACAATGAAAAAACAGCCAGTAGCCTTCAACGTGGCCAGTAGGCGCTGATGCCACATCTTGATTAGTTAGCTAGTAAGGGACTGACCACTTAACATGAAAACTTGTTTTTCATCATTAGCATTAGTGTATAAAGCAGAAATCCTTCTTCGGATTTTTTTCATCAAGCTCTGTTGACAAATATTTTTGCATCAAATATATATATTGAAATTCAAATATTTTAAGGAATAAAAAGCTTCACCGAACGCAGCATGATACGACCGCAACGGGGAACCCTGAACGTTTGAGTCCCAGTATGGATAGTCGCTTGCCCTGGACACAAGCATCCCAGGTTGGAATGACAATGTTTTTTTTGCCACATGGAGACCTGCAGCAGGGTTCTTAAACGAAAGAGGAACGTCATATTTTATTATTTATTATATACGGGGCCGGGAGGCGAATGGGCTAGCAGCAGTGCCTAGATTGTCGTAAGAGGCGACTAAGGGTCTTGAAATTCCGACGTTGAGTCAGTGCTCAGCCCACAGAGCGACCAAGGTGTGTACATGTACACTAGGTGGCTGAATAGGGTGGCCTTTGTCCGCAGGGGTTGTCAGGTCTATAATGCGGAATCTGTGACCGCTGACCATAGTGGGCCAACGTGTGTGGAGATGCCACGCTTCATGCGCGTAAAAGACCCGTATTTGGACCGCCAACTGAAGTGCACCACATGGGCTAAATTTTCCGCCCCTTTTCCTATAGTTAGTCAAATTTACTGTTCATGTGTTTCCCACCCCACCCCATATTTCATTTATCATCATCATCATTACAAATACCAAAACCCGGGTATAAACGATTAATTTGGATATGCTATATATGAAACAAACACACTAATAGTTTTATAATATATCCTTGGGCCTAACCCTTTATAAGTGCAAGACTTATTACTAGATTTCAAAGGATCAAAATCATGAAAATGGTCTGAAAACGTAGACACTTTTGTAATAAACTTATGCTGGAAATTTATGTTTCGAAAACTAGCCCGTCAGCAGCATTTAAATCATAATTACTTGAAGTTAGAAATTAAAGCTAGACATAAGAAAACCCCCAAAATAACAATGACTTTTTCAGAAAAAAAGAGAAAAATATCAGGGATATTTAATAGTTCTGAATCTCCAAAAGTCTGAACATAGTGGGCAACGTGTGTGGAGAGTGCCACGCTTCATGCGCATAAAACACCCCTTTGTGGACCGTCAAGTAGTGCAACCGCATAATAAGGCTATATTTTCCGCCCCTACCCAACTCTCCCCTTTTTCCTGTGGTTCTTCTTGTTTCTCACCCCATCCCTATAATTCATTTCTCATCATCATTTCATGTTCATCTCCTTTTAATAACTTATTTTGCGTTGAAAGGGCGTAAAACACAAATTCACTCACTCACTCATAAACATCCGTTGACATTTAAGAAACTTTTTTTTTATTCAGGATTCAGTGGAATTGCATAATACCCACTGCTTGCATATCGTGTTCTTCGCTCTGTTATAGCTGTTTTATCTAAAACGGGGAAAGAAAAATAGAATCTGTCAAAACAACAACACAAATACCCGAGAATCAATAGAAAATTAACCTTAAATGAACACATTACCTGCCATATATGACTCCAAGTTCTATATACCGGTATTCTAAAGGCTGGATTACCTTAAAACTTAAATTGATATTTTTTTACAACAGCTCACATAAGCTTTTATAGAAACGTATAATTTAATAAAATTGTGGCTGTCCGAGATTGGCACCAGCTGGCTGTAAAAATGCCGAGGACGTCAGAGCAATCTCGGACTACCATAGACCCTGGTCACCTTTAATGAGAAAATAAAGCTGAACCTTCTGTTTAAATATCCCAGCCCCCAGTACACATTTAACATAAAGGTTTTTCATTTATTTTGAAAATCAAACGTATTTCTACAGATTGATGTTCTGAATGACTATGCCAGTTACACTCATCCATCTTTCCAGTTACGGTCATTACAACATTGCAGTTACACTCATCCTGGCAAAAATTTTAAACGATGATTATGAAAAACACGAACACCTGAGGGAAATATTCACGAGGCAGACTAAGGCAATAATGATGATGCTTTTTTCTTATATTCGTATTTGAGCTTTATACGCATTGAAAGTTTTGTAAAATCAATATAATTATTTTGCTTATATCAAGCACCGCCATTTTGGGATGACCGTAACTGCAGTTACGGTCATCGGGTTTATACCAGTGATACATGTGACGGATCTGTGAGGACAAAGCTGGAGATTTTGAATTTTTTGGCTGGAGATTGGACAAAAAAGCGGGAGATTTTCAACGCTCATTAATAAACTTAACAATGATTGCATTTCAATGTCAATTGATGGCACTAGCGTGTGCCAAATATACATAGCTTCACTGAATAATCTCAAACTGTTTACACAATCATCAGGTCAATTATGGCAATAAACTTTTAATTAACACCTATACCTGTTAATTTAACGCCTACCTAATTGACAAACCCCTAAAACACCGGAAATGTTTTAAGGTTGATCAATTAAAATGTCTACTAAATTAAGATTTTGCCATGTCTTGAAAAAGCGGGAGATTACACAAAAAGTCGGGAGAACGGGAGATGGATCAAAAAGTCGGGAGATTTCGTCTCCCGGCGGGAGAATCACATGTATGCATCAATGCGACAAATGCTTCTTAGCTAGCTGTCAGTAACTGCGAGAGTTCGTAAGAGATTTCCTCAAAGTCTCGGAAAGTGCTCTTTTCGTCTCGTGTTCTCTTTTGGTGAAATGAACTATTGTCAATTTGATTTTTAGAGAGTGATACTATGTTCTTTGTACTAGATTATCAATAGGGGGAAGGTTGGTCCCAAAACATTAGTTTAACCCTGCCATATTTTATGTGTACATGTCCTAAGCCAGGAATCCTTGTCAAAGCTTTTTTTCACTGTCATCTATTCTTTGTCCAGAAATTTGTCTTTCGTGGGTTTTGATTTTTTTAAATTGCCGCTTCTTAAATTTTGTTGGTTGTGTCGCGTTTACTTTTTCATGTTACAAAGTACAAAGTTTTAATAGACAATTGCACTCAAGCATGCATGTTTTATCTTTTAACGTTGAAGGATTTTACTCCAATAAGGTGTACATTGAAACTCTTTTAAAGCGTACTGATTTTTTATTGTTACAAGAACATTCTAGTGAGAAGCACAAAATCTCGAAGGAACTCCCAAATCACAACCATCACACGAAATGCTTTGATGACGACATCTTAGAAGAACCCCTGGAACGCAAAAGAGGCCACCCAGGTGTCTTTATAATCTATAGGAAAGACCTTGATCATCTCATTACCCCTCTGCAAGATGGAGGCAACAGAATTGTATGTATAAAAATAAACACAACCAACCCAATAGTATTAGTCTGCGTTTATCTTCCATCAAGAGGAAAAAACTGCTCAAGAGACGACTATCAAAGTGTACTGGATGAATTATCAGAAATTATAATCAAGTACCAAGACTCATCACAGATCATTATAGGGGGTGATTTCAATGCCTCCCTTCATAGAGACAACTCAAACACAAGGGATTTAGACTTCTCAAACTTTGTGAAGGAGCATGGGCTAAAGCTACCAAATGAATGTAGTGTGAAACACACTTTCCATCATTTCAATGGAAAAGACCACTCTCAAATAGACTACTTTCTGTCTACCGAAATCTGCTCTGGTATATATACCACCTTTGACCGTGAACCAAGCAATACTTCAACCCATGACCCAATACTCCTGTCAATAGAAACCTCCTGGAGTAGCCCATCTGAACTCAAAAAGCCACCTCATTATTCGAAAGTGAAGTGGGACAAAATCGACATCACTGAATATGAAAAAAGAGTATCTGATAAACTTTATGAACTCTCTCTGCAGGAATTATCCCCTGAAAATGTCTGCTCAGTAGTTGATAATCTCAGCAAGATTCTAGTGGAAACAGCTCTAGACATCCAGCCACAAAAGAAACGTAAAAAGAAAGGACCAAAGCCATGGCCTCCAAAGATCCGTAACGTCATTAATGCGGAGAAATTCTACTTTCATAGATGGAAAAAAGATGGAAAACCAAAGGACAATAACAATGAAAATTATAATGAATGAAAAAGCTCAAACGAGAGCTCAGATCTTTACAAAGAACCTATGAAGCTGAAAAGAGACAAGCAAAATTCAATAAGATCATGGATCTACACGAGTCAGACAGCAAAAACTTTTATAAACTAGTTCGGGAACAGAGAGACAATCACAGTAATACCACCTCTATTCTGCAAGAAAAAGGTCAAGAATGTACTTCATTGGAATCCATTGTTGAAGGTTGGGCCAGCTACTTTGAAGAACTAGCTACCCCCGAAGATCATGTCAATTTAGATAAGAACTTTTTAAACTTGGTTAATGATGATGTTAAGTTACTGAATGACATTTTCCAGCAAACAACTGACCCACTCTCTCCATTAACCGAAGAAGAAGTTAGAAAATGTATCATGTCATTTAAGAATGGAAAATCGCCTGATGGGCAACATGTCACAATTGAACATCTTAAATACAGTGGAGATGTCCTCATAAAAACTCTAACCAGGATATTGAATGCCATCTTTTCCAACGGAGTCTTACCTCAAATGCTTAAGTCTGGAATCAGTAACCCCATTTACAAGAAGGGTGGAAAACCAAAAGAGGAACCCAACTCATACCGAAAAATAACGGTAACAAGTACCATTGGAAAAGTTATTGAGAAATTACACCTAACAAGAAATAAAGACCTGATACTCAAACAACAAAGTCGACTCCAGAAAGGGTTCACTGAGGGCGAATCACCGTCAATTGCAGGGCTTATTCTTACTGAACTGAAAATTGAAGCTAAAGAGAGCAAGAAGCCACTATTTATTGCGTTAACAGATGCACAGAAAGCCTTCGACATCGTCTGGCACAACGGTCTCCTGAGAGAAATGAATAAAATAGGAATGTCCAATGAAAACTGGATGTTATTCAAGAACTGGTACACTGATTTATCAACACAAATCAAATGGCAAGGGCAATTATCTAGATCTATTCAGGAACTTCAAGGAGTACGGCAAGGGGGTGTATGGTCCCCCAGTGCCTATAAAGTATTCATCAACGCACTTCTAGAATTATTTGAACAACACAGACTGGGAGCATGCATAGGCTCGATTTACTGCGGTGTCCCAACTGTTGCGGACGACTTAACACTAATCTCAAACAATCCAAACGAACTGCAAGTCATGTTAGATGTTCAATCCACATTTGCAAACAAGCACCGATACATCATAAGTGCTCAAAAATCCTGTGTTCTCAAATCTGGAGCAACGGAAAAACTAAGTTGGACTCTTAATGGTGAAACACTGAAAACTCCTGAAAGTGCAGCACACCTTGGGATACAACGTGATAACTACTCAAAATTTGGCACCAAGGAAGTAGTACCAGCTAGAATCCAGACGGCTCGTCGCACTACATACTCTATGATGGGAGCAGGCCTGCACGGCTTAAATGGGTTAAATCCTAAAGCTTCAGTACACCTAATACAATGCTACATCATACCTAGACTTCTTTATGGCCTGGATGTCATCTATCTCTCAAAAACTGACATGCATCAGATTTCAACCTATTTCAACAAATTAATCAAGCAAATCCAACATCTCCCATTAAGAACTGCTACCTCCGGAGCACTGCTACTCCTTGGTCAAATTCCGATTGAAGCGGAAATTCACAAACGCATTCTAAACCTATTCGGAAATTTTTGTGAGAAATGAGGGTTCAGTGGAAAGAGACATTTGTATCCGACAACTCGCAGCAAAATCTAGTACATCGAACAGCTGGTTCACGAAAGCCTCAGAATTACTACAATTCTACGAACTACCGTCGCCTCACGATCTTGTTTATACACCACCCTCTAAAATAGGTTGGAGAAAACAAGTCAAGATGACAATTCAAAACTACTGGATGACCAAGCTGAAAGCAGATGCCAGAGAGAAGTCTACACTGAAGCATGTAAACTTGGAAGACTCTAAACCAGGACAGGTCCACAATATCTGGGAAATTTGTAAAACACAAACCTATGCTGTAACTACAGCTTCTGTAAAATGCAAAATAGCTACTGGTACTTACACCCTACAGGAAGACAAAGCAAGATTAAATAGGAAAGGTCAAGTGTCTCCAACGTGCAAACTATGCCAACAAGAACCCGAAGACACTACCCACTTTCTTCTGAAATGCAATATCTTGAACAATGAACGTACATACTATCTTGAAAAGATTAGAACTGAATTGTTTAGTGGTTGTGATCATGATACTAGTTCAGAAATCATCACAGACAGACGATTACTTTTACAACTCATTATTGACTGTACCAGATTCACATTCCTAAAACCAGAAATAACATCAAAACTTGAGTCTATCTCCAGAGCTATGTGTTTCCGTTTACACGTTAAGAGATCATCTCTACTTCAATGATGACGCCATGCTTGTGACAATTGAATGAAGTATTATGAACATTTTCTGTTTACTTGTATATAAACCAACCTCTTGGGAGGTCATGTACATTGGCATGAGTTTCTACATTTACCATTGCAGTCTTAAATTGTATACTGTGCTATATTCATGATAAAATAAGGGATTTACACTGAAGAAATTCAGTGGTGCGCATGACAAAGGTGGAATTTACAGAGAAGATGTAAGATGTAAGATGTTATTCCACTGTCATATGACTATTAATACGACTTATATCAATTGTGTTTTTTCCTGACCAATAACAAGTATAAAAAGTACAAAGAAGTGTTTTGTCTTGTTTTAGGGCTATATAATCAACACTTTAACAAAAAGAACAGATCATTATAACTTGTAATTTTCAATTTATAGAGACGTTTGTAGAGGTTATTATGATCTGAAGGTTTAAGGTAACTAAAGACTCTTATTGTATCTGGGAGATTCCTTTTGGGGGGGGGGGGGGGGTTGGCTTATAGCTTGGACTCTACAAAAGGAGCAGATGTTATTTGCATTTTTTTTATATGACTGGCATAATGAACCCAACTTTAAAGCAGAAAGACTTTACAAGTTCAATCAAGGAATTTAGTCTAAGCACGGGACCGACAGCCTCAGCCGTCTGCATCTGCTCCAGTCACATAACTGCCTCCTTCATCATTTGAAGATTCTCTCGTCACAGTGAAGATTTTGCAGTCTGTAACCTGTAACTTTTGATCGATCCAGTGAATTTTGAAAACACAATCTTAAAAATATTCCAAAAATCCTGGATTCCATGACTGTGATTTTGTGAAAGGGTGGTTCGTCAGTGTGCGTTGCCTTTAAAATGAAATAATTTTTGGTCTTTGTACGGATTTTCGTCAAGATTATCTCCCTTTCAGCATCTTGGATAGCAACCAACATTTCTCTCCTCATCAGCCTATTTTTGCAAATTTTAGAAAAATGACGACATAAGAAAACCAAAGTACGTTTCAGCTAATGAGATTATACCTTTTTTCAACCCAAACAACTAAATTTCCCACGTTCACCCCCATTAAATTCCAACCGGAAATGAATTTTGAGGTCAAATATTTTCTATAGATACGGTACACTCTAAATGTCAAATTTGCATATGAAAGACAACATACCAATGTGTGTATTGGGATAACTTTTTTACTGTTAGTCTTCTTAAGTTTATTTTGTTTAAAAAAAACAAATTCATGATGTCCTCTGGAGGGTGAACACCTTTTAAAGAAAGTGTTTTTCTTCATTGTTTTGTTTTATATTTGGTAAGTTTTATTTGAAAAATATACAAACCAGAGTCCTGTTATTTGTGTATTCCAGTTCATGACATATTCATTATTGATATATATGCCTGTGCAGTATCCAGTTTGACCATACTCTAAAACAAGAGAAAATTCATGTACTAGCTGTGCTCAGTAACCGTATTTCATGATTATTTTTATCATTCTAGTTAATGCTATAAAAAATGACTCACAGAAAGTACAATCTTAACATATGCAAGACCTTTACCATGAAAGCACCTTGCTATTTATTCCTTTTACACCTTTAATATGGTACCAGGAAATATAAACTTTTACAGATTTTGTACCGGTTTTAACCACAAAGATAACCATGTCTGCGCATCAGCATATTTTAATGGATCATAGAGCAGATGATGTAAATTAACATTTTAAGAAAATTATCTGTTTGATTGTAAAAATATTGTGTAACAAGTAAACTGAGCTCAAAGATTTTCAAGTTTACTTGTATCTTTAATACTTGATAATTTTTTTAACAGAAAAATATTTGACTCTAACAAGTAAATTTGTATCTACATTGTACTTTAAGAAGTAAAATTCTGTTTACTTGTTTAAGTGGGGTCTCTGAAAATAATTTTCCGAACAGTTTTCTCTGCAACTAATTATTACCATATACACCCTCTTAATTTTTGGTACATGTAATAATTGCAACATAAGCATGCATGGTAAGAATGGGGTCCAAAATTGTGGGAATTTTAACTTCAGGTCTGTATACTGGTGTTTCAAAATCTGGCCATTTTTGACTTTGACAGATTTTCTACCATTATTTGAATGTGTACATTTTACCCTCATATAATTTTGATCAGAATATGCATTTTCTTCTAAACAATGTCAACTGTGTCAATGAGCCTTAGTGATGGAAAGGATAATAGTTTCATTAAACGCTGTTTGTGGCATTTGATAAAGAATTTGTTAAATGAACATCCAATCTATCACCAGAGGGAGCGTCTATCAAGACTTACCTCTATACTATCGCGCTAAGGGTCATGGGAAATATTTTAATGATATTCAATCCCCAAATTGGAGGAATTTACCCAAATTCTTAGCGCGATAGTATAGAGGCCAGTGTTGATAGACGCTCCCTCTGGTGATAGATTGAATGAACATCAAAGCAGCAATATTTTGCAGCAGGCTCAAATTTGGGCAAAATTAGCACATTTCCCGACATACTTCTTTTCTAAAGCTCTCATCTTTCATGGCTTTCTTTTCAAAGTGTAAAATTATACAATATCTTCATTTTCTTTTGACAAATCAGTCCTCCTGCTGCTGAATAAGGAGTCCCTTCCAAAGGAAAGTAATGCTCCATAAAATAAAGAAGAAGCTTAAGTGCTCATATAAAAACAAAGAGAGCTTACAACATAGAAGAAAATGAGATGTTGAATAAGTGTATGCGACACAACCTACAATATAAACACATGAACTTATAATTTTAACTTAAGAATTTTAGCTTGGTAGCCCACATTTGAAATATGAGTAGCCCACATACATGGTTCTATACAAAAAGCTTAAAATTTCAGTAGCCCACACCCCATTTTACTAAAATTTAAGGGGCCGTGGGTTCATGGGCGAGTGTTAATTTCAAACCCTGTAAACATAAATTTAAAACATGTAATTAATCAATACAAGCAGTAAACTTTATGATTTATGTGAAAAATGACCTACTTCAGCACTATGTAAGGGTGCAAGGTATAGTTTTGCAGAGTGACGTCATCAGATGAAAGCAACATCACCTTCATGCTTGAATGGAAATAAGATATTTTCCTGTAATATGGACATCTATATATCAATAAAAAGCTGAAATTCACCACTTTTTAATGGAACCTGCATAGTAGACTTATTCATATTTGAATATTTCATCAAAACTGTCCAAAATGAACAAAAAAGGGGGTGTTTTGTGTAAAATTTATGGGTGTCATCCCATTTCTGAGGCTAAATTCCACTGACTTGTGACCAAATTTCAAGTCTTAATAATAGATCGCTTGAAAGAGCATGTCACTAAGGGCAAAAATTGGGAACAAAAAGGGTACGCTTTCCAGCTCTAAAGAAAAATATTTTTGTTTACCTGAAAAGTGTCATTTTGACATCTGCAAATATGGCGGGATTTATAGTTGTCTCCCTTCACACTGAAGTGCTTATAAAAAAAATTAAAAAAAGAAAATAAACCTGTTGTGGCATTTTTAATTCAAAAATATATCTAAACAATCATAAAAGTTTAAAATATTTGATGATTTTCACTTCAGCTATATGAATAGACAGGGATTCCCTTACCTGTGTTTAATGTATTTGGTAAAACTCACTAGTATTTTGTACGAAACTGTGTCTTGCATCGTAAGGCAAGTTTTGCAAGACTACTTCAGTGGCAATTTGAAAGGAGAATGATCCTGAGGTTTGGACTTAGCTGGTACCCAATCTTAAATCCTTAACTTTGGATGTAACAGGGTCTGATTAAAATCAGTCCTCTCATTTGCTTCTGTTTCTCGATACATGTACAATGTATATGATGATAAATATTTTACATGGGATGATAAAAAGGAGCAAGTGATGGGGGCAAATTGTCTTATACAAAGTGTTTTGCCTGACATTTTCTGCTACAAATATTTGCTATCATCAGGTTTGCAAGGATCCAACGAAAGGTGTACTGGTGTATGCCCCCCCCCCTGAAGCTGACAAAATTTATGGTTTTTGCACTACTGGTAAATCCACAGGAAAATACACCATAAAATTTTAAAAAATTTTAGGAGGCAAATTAAAAAAAAAGAATCTGCCCCCTAGGCAAACATCCTGTATCTGCCCAAGATTGTGCCTTCTTTTTATTCAGTCAATGGGTCCTTATGTAGTAAAATGTCTATATCTTCTAATGTTATATATAAATTTATTATGTAAATATATAAAAAGGGTTCAAAAATCATGAACAATTGAAATAAAAGCTATGTCACCCATTGAAAATCATTGATAATTGATTTTTATTGTAAAAAAACAATTATGAATGGAGTTAAGCCAAAAATATCAAGAATAAATTGATTGTCAAATTTATGAATTGTATGTTAATGTTAATTTAATCGAGAATCATCAACTTAACAGATTGTCTATTATTTTTAGAACATAAACTTTAAATTGGTCTTTTTTTCAATGCTTTATTTGTCTAATTGTTAAACTTGTATTTTAAAAGAACAAATAGGGTATTGAGTGCATAGGGTTAAAATGGCCTTGAACATGTCATGTATACATTTAGTACCTTGTTCAGAATAAAACTGAATTGAAGGTCACTAAAATTATGTTTTTACCAGTAAGTGTGCTGCATATAGCGTTTAAAAATTATGATAAATAGTATTATGCTTGTGTCTTTTCCTTTTTGGATTAAACCACTTAAAAAAGAGAAAATAATCTGAAACATATATTTCTTATACATAATTTTTTTTTCAAATATCTTTAACTTTTTTTTGTTCCGTGCGGGGCCCAGATGGCGATTAGGCCCGCAACAGAGCCTAGCTTGTCGTAAGAGGCGACTAAGGGTCTTGGAATGGGATTCTGAAGTCGGGTAAGTGCTCAGCCCACAGAGCGACCAAGTGTGTACCCTAGGTGGCTGAATAGGGTAGCCCTCGTCTGCAGGGGTTGTCAGGTCTATAATACCGAAACCCTGACCGCCGACCATAGTGGGCCAACGTGTATGGAGAATGCCACGCTTCATCATGTAAAAGACCCCTTTGTGGACCGCCAAGTAGGGCACCACATAGGCTAAATTTTCCGCCCCTACCCACTTCTCCCCTTTTCCTGTGGTTCTTCAAAATTTACCGGTCCTGTGTTCCCCACCCCATCCAATATTTCATTTATCATCATCATTTCATCTTCATTGTATCATCCTTCTCATGTTCATCGCCTGTAAATAACCTATAAAGAGTTGCATGGGCGTAAAACACCAACTCACTCACTCACTCATTTTTGTGTTCCTTACTTTAGAAATCTTTAAAGTTTTTATCATAATGGACCATATAAGTTGGTTTATCTGTAGATGTGCTGTATCAGCCACTTAGGTAGGAGTGGATCTCATCCACCACTCCTATTAAGATAGATATGAAATCCCACTTTTCCTGGTAAAATCACTGACCAAAGAAAAACATAAAAATCCTGAATTCCTGCATTTTTATGGATTTATTCTGAATTCCTGGTGAATATATAGGCCTTTCCAACTGGCCTTGAAAAAGTTCTACTGACCCTCTTAGATACAACTAGAAAATCTGTTAGCTAGAGGTCACAATTCAATCCCCCCTTTTTCTCTCCCAAAATTTCATTACATTTTCTCTAAGATAGATGCACATCCACATTTCGTGAATAATGTGTCACTAGAGTTGTGTAAATGTTTCTTTAAAATTTAAGATGGGGAAAATTTAAGATTTAGCCATATTTTCATATATTTTTTTTTTATTTTATCTATACTATAGTATGTAATGTTGTAAATAATAGGTATAAAATCTTATTCAAGAAATATATTGAATCTTTCGTTTATTATGATACAGTTTTTCAAATGTTCCTAAATCCTAACCCATAGATTATTACATTTTGTTTGTTTTAGTATACCTCGAAAAGTTGGAATTATTCATACTGATAATGGTAATTTTAAATGGGAAAATTTTTGTTTTTGTGTTGAGAATTATGGGCAAGTGATTTGTTTTAACATGTAAATGGTCTTTTATAATTATTCTTTGAGTCTAACAACAAATATTTTGAGGTTTTATTTAAAATAAATATTTTTCAAAATTGATATGTATAAATATTTGATAAAATCTGTTTGGTCATTGTTGTAATATGTTTGGCTTCTGATTTTGTTTTATTAAAATCTAATATACCGGTTTTCCAAGTTTTATACTCCTAGCGTGTCTGATGAAGGTTAATCCAGAAAAGCGCTTCACACGCAGTAAAATTTGGCTGTTGTACATTTATCAAACTCATTACAATATGTGGATCGTGTCTTTCTGGCACATACATGTATTCCATATTCTTCCGTTTTAGATATCATTATATATGACAATTTTGTACCTTCAGTTGATATTGTAAAAGTAGTTTTTGTGCCATCATTTACTGTGGATAACTTTTTTATTGTGTGGTTTTCAAATGTTATGCTACAAGGAATTAATGAAACAACACTTTGTTAGATTTTTTTTGGTGGCTGACTGTCTTCCACTAAATGAAGTACAAAAACTTAATCCATCTTTGATAGAACTGAAGTTAAATATAAGTGGATTCAAGAAAAAAAGGCAGGTGTATGCATGGTTTTAATGATTATTAAAAGTGCAAATTCTTTTTTTGTCTAGGAACATTTGGATATTTCAAATATATAAGCTCCAAAACTGATAATTCTTGAAACTAAACAATAGTAGATTTTAAACTTACTAATATTTAAACAGATTACATTTGGTTTGACAGTTTAATTTAAAAGGAATTGTGTTTTTATTAACTGCATTGTTCACAGAGTTTAGATAAAGTATTCTATTGTTTACCTAACAGAGTAATATCCCCTTGATTTTTTTCCTGTACTTTTTCAGCATATCAAATAAATTAAACGTAACTATTTGTTTTGTTCAAGTTTAAAATATAGGATCTCTGGTTTGTTTGAAATCCTTTCAATTTGGCAGGAAATTTCAAGTGTTCAATCTTAAGTTTGTTCCTTAATGTAGAATGCTCAAAAGTGTACATGAACTGCATATGAAAACACAGTTTAACATCCATTACATGTTGTAAAAAAAGTAAGTCCAAAAGAGCTTTGAATCAAAATGTTATGTGTTGCATGTTAACAGCTTAAAGAAATTCTGCTTTAAAGTCCTTAGAGTACAAATGTTACAATTTTAACCTATTTTATTGCTATCAGCATCTGCCTCAGATTTTGGTCCAAAGCTTTTCCACGAATATTATATATACTAATGGAAAAAAGAAACTGTGCATCTCTTTGAAAAGTCACAAATTGAAAGTTGTATTTAGTATTTTATACATTTTATCACAAAGGTATTGCAAAATCATTTTTCTCAAGATCTGTACAAAAAATTTCATTTTTAGACCCCTAAAAGATGTTTTGTTTGCAGTTTGAAATCAGGTAGTGTCAATTTGAAATTCACAAAATCACACTTTGGAAAAAATGCACATTTTTGAAATTAAGTTTTTTTCAGCTGATTTTCACCAAAAAAGTTTCTCCTTTTAGTGGTTGAGTGAAAATCTTGATTTCTCATTTTTGGGTTAAAAAAGGTTTTTTTTGAATCTCAGAAATTGGAATTAAAAATTTTTCGGATTTTTACCCAATAATGATCTGCATGGTTCACTTGACATTCAGTGAAAATTTCAATTCGATAACTGTATTTTTTACGATTTTCTGATTAGGAGAAATATGGGTACAATTGATTTCCAATAGAGATGCACAGTTTCTTTTTTCCATGAGTATATCTAATATGATTTAATCTAAACTTAAAATCTGGGTTTCTGCAGGGCCAAAAAAACTGTGAATTAAATTTAAGGCTTTAAAGGGGCAAAATTAATTTCTGGCATCCATTTTGATGAAATGACTTTCTTTGAAAATTCATTAAAAATATGTCCTTCAATCAACCTTTAAGTGTTTTTAAAGTGGTTTTCCAATCTGAAAGGAGTACCAGAGCAAAACCCCCTTTAATTAAACATAAAAAGAAGGTTCTTATATATCCAACTTAAGATCTATCAGTTACGATCTCACAGTTTTACACTTTTGAAACTAGATTCTGGTTAACCACAGTTAAGATACTGCTTAACACTAATGTCCATAAAGCAAGTACAGCCGTACTAAAATGACCAATAATTAATGAAGACAACACACCTTAGTGTTTTATTGATTAATGATTGACAGTTAATCCTGGTCATTAAAGTGCTTATCAAGATCACTTCAATTCTTTATTTGCACATCCTTGATATACAAACCAATTGTAGCTATACATATTTAATATGATACAGGTAGAGGGGAATTCCAATGGAGTAAGCTTATATAACAGTTGAAAGTGAAAATTTGAAGTGTTTTTTTGCTTAACTTTGATATTTGCTTTCATAAATTTGGAATGGTTAATAATGGATAAGGACTATAAAGTTATGAAAAAAGTATGTAAGACATGTATGCACAGGCACTTGTTTCATAAGTAAGTAAGTAAGTAATATTTATTTAAAGTCGTCATATTAAATACAAAATAGCAGAAACATGAGCTCTGTAGAGCTCTTTAAACAACTGGATATTTTAAAACAAATAACAGACATGCAACATACAAGACACAAACGAAATAGCATATATTTAAAGCAGTTACCGTAAATAAAGGCGAAAATTTTTACCTTGCACACTATAGCTATGTGGTGGGATAAATATTCAATTATTAGAAAAGGTAAAAAAAAACAGTGACATAGTTGTGCAATATAAAATCAAGCATAAATGCAGACAACACATCAGCTAAATAATAAATAAATTTACAAAAAATAATTAAAGAGAGTCAGAGAAAAGCCCTATTTTTTTATGAAGCAAGTGTCTGTGCTTTTAAGATTTTTTTATAGAAATTTGTTCACGATGCAAGACAATATTCAAATGGTTAAAAATTGTGTGCACAAATTTTACCATTAAACATTAGATTTTTACACGAATTTCCCTGACATGGTTTTGTCTAAAAATTCATAGGAGCAACACATAATTTCTCCTTTAGAGAAAATCATGGGTTGTCCATCAAATGATTTCTTCACCATTGAAAATTATTTGTTATTTTACTGCATGTAGTAACAAGTTCACTATAAGGCTTACATGTTGAAAAAAAAGAAAATAATTAACTCATTTAGGGTTGAAAAATTATTTATGTATTCCACTCCTGACATATATATTTTATTCTGGACTATTAAAACAGTCTTTCATAATCTTTCCAATTAAAAATTCAAACTGTTGTTAAAAGTGATAACAAATATTTCTACTTTAGAAATTTTCAATACTGTTACCATTGGAACATCATCACACTATTGTGTTTGTATAAGATAATTAAAATGCTACAGCAAATTACATAATACTAATTATAGCCAATAAAATTATTTTACTTATTGTAACGTTAGATTAACTGGATATTTTACTTAATCTAATGTTAATAAAAATTAATTGTGAAATCTGTCAAATTTATGGATATTTATCTATATGATTTAATGAAAGTTAATAATAAAAAAAAGCCATTGTATTGACATGCATCTGATGTGCAAACAATTTTACAATATTTATGGCCAGCCTTCTCATGAAAATTCAATTAATCAGTCATGCAATTGTTTTGTTTCTTTTACAGGTAGAATCTGATAGAAAATAACTCAAAATGACGATAGAAGCATGATAAAGCAGGGTGTCGTACAAGAGAAGATTGCTGATCTCTCCATGAACCAGTTACCTCCCCTTAGTACACTTCCACAGTGGTCAAGAATCAACACGCTGGATCGGGGTCGCTATCCAAAGCCGTTTGTCAAGGTTAGTACACTTCCACAGTTGGTCAAGAATCAACTCTGTGGATTAGGGACACTCTGAGATGCTATATCTAGTACCGTTTAAAACATGGTCAGACGAGGAAAACCAAGATATTTTTAAGTATGGCCTTGTAAAGAAGATTTTTTTATCGTATGCAGTAATGAAGAACTGTAAAGAGTATGTGGGCGTATTTGCAAAGTGTATAATATATTTTGACATGTTGAAGAAGTTAAATCCTAAATTCCTTATAAGCCATAACATTGGAAAGGAAAAGTATCATGATAGCTATAGATTGTTGGTTGTTTAACACCCATTCTATAGGCGTAGTCAAGGTCAAATTGAAAAATATATACACGAATATTGTATTAGAATAATATTAAAATACTATCTGTATGTTCAAGAAGCCTTTATTCCTTGTAAATCAAAACATTGGAAAGGTAAAGTACATGTTATATAATTTGTTGTTGGATGTTTGACGCCTAGGTCTATAGCAAAGGTCAAATTGAGAAATAAACATAGATGTATTGTATTAAGCAAGCTTTAATAAAATACTTATATAAGTAAAACTTTGATGCCATATCCGGTAACTTGAACATAAAAAACATTTATATTTTAGAAAAAGTATTCAAAGACACAAAGAAAAACATTGTAAAACTTTGAAGGCTACTTAAAAACAAATTATTTTATCCAAATTCTTTTTCATTTTATCCTTTGCTTTTGGCTGATCCTTTCCCTTTGTTTGTCATCACCATTTTTGACCAGATTTCACAGAATGAAAATCTTGGTTATAAAGTTATAAAATGGTGATTGTTGGGCAGGTGGGTGTTGAAATAATTTTTGTCTCGCCTGCGAAGCAGAGCGGGACATAGGTGTTACTTTACCGGCGGCGGCGGCGACGGCGGCGTTAACTTTTTGAAAAAGTTTTATGAGCACCTCCATATCTCAAGAACTATAGGTCCTGGGTTGATGAAACTTGGTATGCATATGCCCCAGTAGTAGCTTAGCACAGTTGCATCCCCATCTTTTGACCTTGACCTTGATTTTCCAGTTGAATGACTTTGACAATTTTCAATACATATAATAGCAATGAAAAAGTTTTGCGAGCACCTCCATATCTCAAGAACTATAGGTCCTAGGTTCCTAGGTCCTGGGGTCCTAGATCCCCATCTTTTGACCTTGACCTTGATTTTCCGGTTGAGTGACTTTGATTATTTTTATTGCATATATTTGCAATGTTTAAGTTCTATAAACATCTTTTGATCTCAGAAACTGAAAATCCATGTAAATTCAAAATATAGTAGAAGTAAGAAAGAATAATTGTTTCTGATGGTGCCGGCAGGCGAGACATACTTTAGTGTTAACTCTTGTTGTAACAGTTTCCTCAGCAGCTTTTTAGCTCACCTGACCCGAAGGGTCATGTGAGCTATTGCCATCACTTTGCGTCCGTCGTCCGTCTGTCGTCCGTCATCCGTCGTCCGTTAGCTTTTTTCAAACATCTTCTTCTCTGAAACTGCTTGGCCAATTGCAGCCAAACTTGATATGGTTGTTCCTTAGGGTATTGTGCAAAAATTTTGCGTTGGGATTTTTGATACGTCTAAAAACATGGCCGCTGTTACTAAAAATAGAACAGGGGGGTCAAATACAGTTTTTTGCAAATAACTTAAAAACGGTCACAGATATCAAAATTCTGGCGTGGGTAAAAGTGATCAGCACCTCACGATCTACCTGCCCAGAAATTTTCAAAAAGATCCAACAACCGATGTAGGAGTTATTGCCCTTTTTCTGGATTTTTTCAAAATTTTGCACTTATTTAGCCCTATATCTTGAAAACTATACAAGATATTTTAAAAATTCAAATTGCATATGATTAAGCACATCAAGATCTACATTTCATGTAATTAGGTCAAAGCTGTAGAACCATTTCTTTTAGGAGTTATGGCCCTTAAAGCATCAAAATTTACCATTTTTCATTACTTTTCCCCTGAATTTCATAGATGAACTTGTCTGACACCATACATCCAACTTCAACCAAACTTGGCACAGTTGCTTAATAGCATAATTGCTACAATTCTATCCTTCAGATTTTCGATTCGTTAAAAAATATGGCCGCCATGGCTAAAAATAGAACATAGGGGTAAATTGCAGTTTTTTGCTAATTACTCAAAAATATATATAGTTACAGATATCAAAATTCTGACGGGAGACAAAAGTGATCAGCATCTCAAGATCTACCTGCTCTGAAATTTTCAAGAAGATCCAACAATCGACATAGGAGTTTCGGCCCTTTTTTTGGATTTTTTGATTTTTTTTTCACTTATTTAGTCATATATCTTGAAAACTATACAAGATATTTCAAAAATTTAAATTGCATTTGATTAAGCACATCAAGATCTACATTTCTTGTAATAGGTCAAAGCTGTAGGACCATTTCTTTTAGGAGTTATTGTCCTTAAAACAACAAAATTTACCATTTTTCATTACTTTTTCCCTGATTTTCAAAGATTAACTTGTCTGATACCGCAAGACCAACTGCATCTTAACTTGGCACACTTGTTTAATAGCTCAATGCTACAACTGTATTGTTCAGATTTTTGATTCGTCAAAAAACATGGCTGCCATGGCTAAAAATAGAACATAGGGGTAAATTTCATTTTTTTGCTAATATATTACTCAAAAATGGTTTCAGATATCAAAATTGTGCAAGAATCAAAAGTGATCAGCATATTAAGATCTACCTGTCCTGAAATTTCAGAAAATATATGACTGCTGATGTGGGAGCCCTTTTTCGTAATTTTTGCTAAATTTTGCACTTATTAAGCCCAATATCTTGAAAACTAACCAAGTTATTTCAGAAATTTAAATGGCATATGGTTAAGCACAATAATATCTACAAAATATATGTATCTGTGTAGTTCAGGTGAGCAATTCAGGCTCCTCGGAGCCTCTTGTTTTCAAAGCCTATTGATATTTGGTATGCAGAATCGGCATGGGGTCAAACACCATTGGATTTATTTTAAGTCTGTTGCTCACCTAATACCTGTTTAAAGAAAACTGGCCATTTTTGACTATTACAGATTTTATATTGATATTTGATTAATTAATAGCAGTTTAGTAGAATGTTTTGTTATATAATAACATGCATAATACTGTACTGCCATTAGGATTGGACAATTTTTGTAGGAGAAATTGGTCTTGGAGAATTTTAGTTTAGATTTGACATATGGTGTCTTGTGAGATAGTTCACTAAGTTTATTCACTTTTCTTTTCAGGACAAACACAATCCTGTTATAGATGGAAAGAAAGAAGAAGAAGAAGAGGACAAGGATGTGTCGGAGATGAATCCCACTCAGAGGATCCATCACCTTGAGAGAAGTATAGGCTTCCTCAGGCAACAACATCAAGAGGTCCTCAGGTGTCTTCATGAAGAAATAGAGGCATTAAAGAAAGAAAATAAAGGTAAATAGAACAACATCAAGAGGTCCTCAGGTGTCTTCATAAATAAATAGAAGCATTAAAGAAAGAAAATAAAGGTAAATAGAACAACATCAAAAGGTACTCGGTGTCTTCATGAAGAGATAGAGGCATTAAAGAAAGAAAAAAAAGGTAAATAGAACAGCATCAAGAGGTCCTCAGGTGTCTTCATGAATTGATAGAGGCATTAAAGAAAGAAAATAAAGGTAAATAAAACAACATCAAGAGGTTCTCAGATGTCTTCAGGAGGAAATAGAGGCATTAAAGAAAGAAAATAAAGGTAAATAGAACAACATCAAGAGGTCCTCAGGTGTCTTCATGAAGAAATAAAGGCATTAAAGAAAGAAAATAAAGGTAAATAGAGCAACATCAAGGGGTCCTCAGGTGTCTTCATGAAGAAATAGAGGCATTAAAGAAAGCAAATAAAGGTAATTGCTCAAAACAAAACTATTAAAAAAGGAATTGCATTTGAACAAAACAAAAACACTTATACATACATGACATACAAAAAGGTATTAAATGATGAGGAATAATTTTCCGAAATGGCCATACAGCTCATAAAAACTAATTGCAGTTGGAGTTAACATATGCGTTGTGGTCTCATGTTCATTTGCTCAATATCATTTCATAAATTACTTAGGCTCCTTAAACACCAAAAAGTCCTCAGAAGAAAAAGAGGCTTTATAGAAAATAAATGTATGGCAAAACAAAGCAAGGAGAGAGAAAAAAGCATTCAAATCCATTTGGCAAAAGTACAGTGTTATGATTTTGCACAAAAAAAAGATACATGAGAAATATGTAGACATATTCATCTGCTTTCAGATCTCCAGTTCAAAATTGTCATGAGTCAAAAAAGTCAACAACATTCAGAAAAGCGAAGTGCAAGTTCAAACAGTCGTAAAAGTCGAAAGGAGGAGACGAGGTCACGAGGAGGTGGGGGTGTTATAGATAAAGGTTAGCCACTTTTATTTGCTTGTTTATGTTTTATTTATCATTTTTTTTTCATTAACTGTTGTTTTATTTTAATTCTGTCTTTTTAAATCTTTTTTAAAAATATGTTTGAAGCTAGAAGAAAATGCTATATTCTATATTCTAATAGCGTGAAAGTACTTATGGTAAGTAAGTGGGCATCAATGTTGGTAGATTGTTAATAAAATTCGTTGAATCATTAATTCATATTTTAATTCACAGTACAATTTTAAAAAAAACTTATGTATATTTTAGAAATTATGCAGCATAAAACAAAGTAGACAAATTTTTTACTCAAAGTATTACAAGAATTATGAAAGGTTTTGGAAATTATTGTATAGGTTCTATGGCATTCTTCTAGTTTCAAATTTGCATGTATTTTTTTCTCTTACAGTTAATTCTAACCAATTTTATTCTTATTAAGCTACTTTGATGAAAAATGTATAACCAATATGCATTAACAGCCATGATAAAATATAATAACTTCAAATATAATAAAATATTTTATGCATGTTTTAAAACAGCAAAAAATCTATTAATAATTGTACCAATCTAACCAGTGGAAAAGGGTTTTGTTATTTTTTTTTTATAAATATTTTTTATTTATTATTTGTTCTTATTTTCTTTGATCCTTCATGACCATGGGAAATTAAATATCTTTCTACTAGATGTTCCAAGAATATTGTAAATTTATAAAGAAGGAAAAAAAAACTGTTTTTTATACTCAAAATTTTAGGAAAAATCATATTTATGAATTTATAAATATAATAAATATAATATTACTGTAATTTTGTAATCATCTGTCGCAATGCATACATATTTTTTTATTTCCATTTAAGGTTAGTGAGGACACCTGGCCCCGAAAATAATGCCGAATTTAAAATGTCAAATTTTTTGATATATTAGTATTAGGTTTATACTTTATCTTGTGTTAAAATATTGGACCCCCTTTCCAGACTAGTTTTCCCAAAATTTAGGCTCAAAGTTTTCCCAAATTACTATAGATTATATAGGAAAGGCCAAATAAATAGCATAAAATCTTGTCGCAGAAAAAATCCATGAATTTAAAATTTATTTTTATTTGATAAAAATCAATGAAATACAATATATTTTAAAATAAAACAATAAAAAATGGGGGTCACCAGCTTACTTTTCTGTCTACCATACAAATCTTTGTAATTTTTTTGTCATTTTTCAAGCGGATTATCTCCCTTGTTTTATTTGAAAATTTTATTTATGAAGGAATGGTTGTTTTATTTGTATTAAAATTAATTTATTTTGATTAAGTTTTATTAAATGAAACTATTTAACACAAGTTTCAAGGTATTTGTGACATTTGCACTTGTTTTTTGCATTTTTATCTGTTTTTGGTCACATGACAGGTGTCCTCACTAACCTTAAAACCTTTTTCAAATTGAATATCAAAATCTTACTAGACTGTTTCTCATGGTCATTTTTCCTGGTCTAATTATATAAATTTACTGTTCAATCCTGACACAATATAAAAAGCAGCTGATTTGAATGAATTAGATCAGATTCTTGTTTTTTTGTTGTTTTATATTTTGTTTATTTCATATAACTTATATCTCTAACTCTTTATAAAAGATTGATTGTTTCACAGATTGAAAGGATGCAATAACTTTTTACCACTTTGTTTGTTTTCAGAAATGTTGCATCATAATAATTTATTCATAGAATTTTTGAAATCTGAAATAGGCTTGGGATAACTTAAAGAATATATCTTATTTAGGGCCAAGAACAAGACAACAACATATAATAAAATGAACTGGCTGCTAGCTTTTTCAGCTGCAGTTTTAAAAATACTTTTTTATGGGTGCTTTAAATGTCATTTTTGAACATTTTTGAAACATCCTTCATTATTTGATTTTTCTCAGAATTTCTGTTGAAGTCTGTATAAATATTAAAGATTTATTAGACTATCCTCAAAAGAAACAATCAGTCTTTTGTTTGTTGTGTTATTTTTTTTCTTTAATCAACTTAACTAATTTGATTTTCAGAATATTCTTCAAACTCTCTGATCTCACAAACTATAGAAATAACTAGTTCTGCTGGAAGATCACGGGGTAAGAAACTTTAAATAGTTCTCCTCGACAATTTGTTACGATGTGATCTTATTTGTACCTTTAATCTTTTAATGAAATTCATGAAAATGCATGCAAGCCAATGCAAGACAGCGAGCAGTGATCTCTGGTCATGTTGAAGACTGCTGGCTGTTTTCCATTGTGATTTTTTAGATTTGCCGTTTCTTTAATGTTGGTTGTGTTGCATACACTTATTGGACATCTCTTTATCTTCTAGTCCATGTTAATCCAAGTATATGGGGTTATATGAGAATGGCATTTCCCCAAAAGCTTGCGAAGATACCAAAATAAAATCCTTTCCATGGGAAGGTTGATTTGGGTCGATGGGGACAAGATAACTAGGGACATATGTATCAGTATTTCCCGCTATTTGTCTGTGCATATGCCGATTTGTTTTGAAAACTTCTAGAAATACAAACGGCCTAGAATGAAAAATTCTTTGATCATATTTTTGGCCTGGTGCAAATTGGCAGACTACATAATAGTGAGATTTGCTTCGCTTGCATATATTAAGCTTACCGGTAGCAATTTTTGGAAACTCTTTAGGGGCAGATCCAGATCCAGAAAAGCGGGGGGGGGGGGGGGGGGCGTAATTGCTAAAAATGTCAGATTTTGATGAAAATTTGAAGTAGCTTGGTCAATTCTATACAGAAAAAATTAAAATTTCTCAATTAAAGGGGGGGGGGGGGGGGGCGTATGCCCTCACTGCCCCTCTCTGAATCCACCACTGCTCTATAAGATTATAGCTATTGGTACACAACTTACCATTGAAAGTTTTACTCATGTCAAGCTTTGCTTTAGATTGTTACTATAGACAGATATATGTTATGTGAAAGTGGAAAAGAGATGGTACATGTATTAGTTACTTTGTCTCCCTATTTACAATTATGTTTTTTGCTCCATTTGGCAAGGCAGATAAGGATACAGAATTGCAGGGGATATCCTCATTTAAAATACATGTACCTTGGACAAGTGCATGGGTACAAATAAAACCATGTGTATGTCCCAGATATGTGAAGGGACAAGCAACTAATGTTTAAATTTTTCTAAAATACATATGAAGTTATGATTTTTCGTGTACATTTTTCTTGTAAATTTTTAAAACATATTAGCCCTTAATTACTTTTACACATGAAAATGCGTGTTAATGTTAAAGACGATGACTTTTAATGTTTGACTTTTGTACATGAAAATAATTTGAATTCCACTTTTTATATGTTTTTCATTTTTTAGGGAGAGGATCGAAAGCTTGAAACTGGACCTCCGCAAATTAGTTTGATTTTGTGGAAAAATAAGAAATGAACAAATATGTAGATGTGCATTTTTCTACGAACATGTTTTGACTTTTTGCCTTTCATGCTCCCATTAAGGGAAAACCTTGTTTGCAATCTCTGCAACTATTTTGGGGGTTTTAGAAACTTTTAAAGCTCAACCTCGGAACTTATTTTGTTTTCTTTCTTTGCAGAAGATAGAATTGATGAATTGAAGATTATTTTCTTAGAAGAAGAAATAAAAGAATTAAAAATTGCCTTGCGGGAGGCTAGAAACAGAAATACATACTTAACTAATTTATTGGAGCAAGCAGAAGATATCAAGAAGAAACAGTAAGTAAAAGTGTATGGTTTGCTGTAAAGGTTGTTCGAGGGGGTGACTTTGAAATTGATGCCTTAAATCATAAGGGTATAAATATAAATACAAAATAAGCTAAAAATTTTGATAGGTTACCATAATTGTTTTAAAAAGATAATAAGAGTTCAAAATTTGACGGGAAAAGGTTATCTCTGTTTTTTTCATAGCTTTAACTTTCGCATAGTCAAGCTGTTTAAACCTGTGAAAAAGTGATTAGAATTTGTAAAACAGATATTTTTGTTGTCATGAAGACCTTACAAAATTTATGCCCTACTTTAGAAGGGGGAGTACAAAGTGTTAGGGGTGTCCATCCATCAATGTGTTCTTGATTGTGTCAGGAAACCATCTCTTATCCAATTCTTATAACAATTCAAAAGTGGATGTGCAACTCCTATTTGAAAATTTAATGTGATTGATATAATTAGGGTACATTTTTAGATGACAAAAGGTTACCCATCTCTGCATAATCCACTTGACTTGTTTTGATAATTCCTTCCCAATGTAAGTATTTGGTCACCCAGGCCTAAATTAAAATATTGTATGTTTGCCCTCAGCCGACCGACCCCCGAAATTCGTTGCGACTGAAAATATTTTATTTACATTTATCGGCAAAATTTTATTTTATTCCGTTTCGCTTCCGACTGAAAATCTTTTATTTATATTTACCGACTGCATTTTTTTTCTCGGAATTTTCGGATTTTATCGTACACGTTGATAGTAAAGTAAATAGTTATCCGAAAACGGGTCTTTCATGCGTTTGCATAGAATATTTTTTTGTTCCGATTCGAAACTGCTGAATGACATTGATCAAGCATGGCTGCACTCTGTGTGACCATAAATGAAATTAAAAACGATTTTAAGAAAACGTTGGTCAAAAATAAGATCGTAAAATTGTGTACAAAAGAAATATGGGACAATGTTGCCGGGACGGCGTTTGGAGATACGGATCAAGAGACAGAAGTAGACGAAGCTTTTGAGAAAGGAAACTGTTATTTATATCTTCACAAATTTTATGAAATATGGCAGTAAAATCGCCTCTGTGAGATAAAATGGCAGTAAAGTCGCCAATTCAGAATACAACAAACTCAATTTACATGTTAACATTTAGGTATAGAAAAACCAAGGCCCATCCTGGCATTCTAAAATCACAATTTAAGGGATATATTTAACAAATCTGAACAACAATCACAAAAACATAAGGACGCAAGACATGAGTAGTATACACAACAGAAACATGAAGAACATGGACATGCCAGGAAAGCCCTGACTCCATACACATTTCAAGTTGTCTCAGCCATACTATCCTATCAGCCACAGTATTATTAAACATCGGCTATTTATTAGGGCCCTGCATTGAAAATGCGTCACCCTATAGTTTTTACGTTGTCCGTCCGTCTGTCTGTCAGTTTTAGTCGGGATAATCTAGGTTACAGTAGAAACCTTAGTCAATTTTTTTAGTTGAATTACTTTATGAGAATAGACAAGTGTCAATTTTGTTTCTAGTCATGACCTTGTTGTGTTGTATGATGAGATTTATTTCATTTTGTTAGACATTTCAAGTCTTACTTTAACAATTAAAATTTGAATAAAAATGTTGAAATGTTTAGGAGAGTTAAAATTTTGTTCAATAAATAAATATGTTCGTTCAAACCAATTGATCATCAGGAGAATTGTGCATTCAATGTCAAAAGGTTTCTAGAAATTTTAATGTCAGAAATTTCCTGAAATGCTCTAGGAATAAGAGCCTTTACTGCAATTGTATACAACACTAGTTAGAACCCCAAGTTTCCATGTTGTTTGATTGACTGGAATGTTCAATATGCCAATTTGCACAGTGACGCATAACGTGGAAAATATTTTATCAACTAACAGCATTCAATAGTGGTTACTTAAGGCACAAAAGGTACATTCACTACATATTAAGCCATGCAAGGATAGTAGTTGCATTTTTGATGTTTCTAAGTGTCAGATATTAGAAAAGTATCCTGTAAAAGTGATTAAAGTACAATTGAAAGCAAAACATACATACTAATAACAGTTTATTCCAAAAGCAAATACAGCTAATATGATACAAATACATACAAACAGCACATAAAAACGTGCAATCATACATCTTCACATGCATAAAAAAAACTTCTTACGCTTTTATATCTTAAAGTTAAAATAAAATAATTTACCTACCTACCGACCCATAGGAAAAAATTTACCTACTCTAATTATTTTTTGATAAAAAAAAATAAAATATTTTGCCTACCTACCTACCCTGCTTCAAAATTCAGGGTCGGGAGAAGGGCAAACATACAATATTTTAATTTAGGCCCCACTACAATTCAATCAGCTTCAAAGTAAAAAGTTAGTCTCGAACCCAAACTCATACTACCAAGGTAGTGAGTCTGGGAAAACACCTATTGTTTTCTCGTAACCACTAGGTGGCGATCGTTATACCTTTTAACCTTTACCACGTGTGTATATGACGTGTTTAGCATACAAGATTTATTTCAATCTGAAATGAACCAACTTTAAAAACTCAACGTTTCATTGGTCTTCCGTGGTTTTTGACAACTGGTTCTGCAAAATCGAGAATCGGATTGGTCAAACGTGTATGGTTCTGTAATCAAGAATGTCCCAATTTTTAACTCCAATAAACATAAACAATTTCCAAAACCAGGTAGACGCCCGTGAGTACAATTTAACGATAAAATGATTTTTTTTATTGTTAACAAAACCAACTTGTGTTCAAAAATGTAAAATATGATGTCTTATTATAAAATAAGAAATGATATGTTATAAGAGAACAACTCACATCAATTCGAGAAGTTATCTCGCTATTGTATTTGCATAAATTCACTGAACCATAGGCACAAAATTCTGAACATACGGTTGAGTGATTTTCGTCAAACACTATGATAAAGCCTGAAAGTACTCCGAACGTACACATAACAAAATAGGTAATGGGACTGTTCCAGACTCTTATCATCTATTGATAAGCGTCTGGGTGATCGAGACTAAGTAAAAAGTATACATTTGAATTAAATTTTGAACGCTCTTAACCTTTGAATGAACTACATTGTCAACCAATTGTAGTGACTTTCTGTGTAAATCAAGTTTGTGAATGGAAAATTTAGATTGTAACTAGCAACAGGTGTCATGATGTGACATGAAATAAAGTCTCATGTGCCCTGGTATTGTTTGGTTTGTCATTGGTTTAACTTTTGATTGAGTGGGATGGGGGGAATATTTTAGTAACAGTTTTCTCAGCAACTTCTTATCACAGCCTCTTGATTTTTGGTATACAGCATCAGCATGGTGAATTTTTAGGTCTGTCACTCACATACTTCCTGTTAAAAGAAATCCAGCCATGTTTTCAAGAACTTTAAAACAACGTCAGCTATATTAAAATGAAGTGTATCAACTTTTTACAATTTTTTGTTAAGAATGACAAAAAAAGAATTCTAAAATATATATAAAGCCTAAAAGTCCAATTTAAATAAACATAAATTAACCATAAAACATTTCAGTAAAATTCAACTGAAAATTTCTTACAAATAGTTATACAAATTTTGACAGAATAGCTAAACTTCCTTGATCAATATTTGAAGAAATATAGGGTAAAAACTAAAGGAATAATTAACTTTTTGATCAGTTCTGATTGATCTGAGAGATAAGACATACCTTATATTATCTCATGGATCATTTACAACTTGGTCTTGATGATATAATCCTTTAACAGGTTTACTTTATTCCATCACTTCTTCATAATATTCCAGGTCACAAAAGATAGAAACTTTACAATTTCAAGTTGCTCAGGGAGGAGGACCTCTAGCTGAACAAATGTCATCAGGGAACATAACTCTGTTCAACAATCCTCAGAGACCCCCCACGTTGTCAGAGTGTGAAGCTGTTGTACGTCATTTACAACATGTAAATGAACAACAAAAACATGAGGTAAAGTATTCAGATTTATTTTTGGCAGAAGGCATACACACTCTTTAATATCATGGCAATTATTACACAAAATCATTCTAAGCTGATCACATCTTTGATCTGCAGCTGCTCTTACACCACTCAATTCCCTATTTTAGTAATAGTGAGTTATCTCCCATTTACAAGAGTTGTCCTCTATTATGGTAGGTATATTACATTGTAATGAATGGGAAAAATAAAATAAGGTTTTAATTTTTTTTTAATTATTCAGAGGGCTTAGCAGACCCTATTACATCAGGAAAACATGTTATATACCTTTTTCAAAATAATCATATTTTACATTTGGACATCTTTTGACAAATTAAAAAATAAATGCAGAAAAGCTTATTTTCCACTCAGTAACTAGTAAAAAAATACCTTCTGGAAAGAGAAGATAACTATGCAAATGGGAGATAACTCACAATATACAAAAATAGGGATTGGACATTTGTGAAAATTTCACACAATTTTTGTGACATTTTTCATGTACACCTCTTATGTTAAATTTGAAATACTTGATTTTTGGTGCAGATGCAGTCCATGGCTACCAACTTCTCTACTTTTTTGGCCAGAATCCACTTAGTGAAAATTTGGGTTAAAAAATGGAAAATGGGCAGAGAAAATGTTTTTTTTTGCAATACTAGTATGTACTGTAATAAGCAAATATTTACTAATCACAGCCTCTTGATATATGCAGTAATCCCATATAATGTGTGATTCTATTTTAGGTCTGTTGCTCGCTTTCTTCCTGTTTAACAAAATCCACTAGTTTTGACTTTTTGACAGATTTTTTTATCTGATATTACAGCTAGATTCACTCAAGTCAGATTTGAGGGATGTTTTGTACTCCCACAAGTGGACCCCAGATGCCTATCTGCTTGCCAAAGCTTATATTGCAGAAGATGACGCTAAAGAACAAGAGAAAACGCTACCTAAACTCTCCCTGAAAAATCCCTCTAGAAAATTGTAAGTATCAGTGTGGTCTTTGTAATTTATATACTGTAAAGAGTATACCTCCCAAACCCATAGCAAAACAGACATCATGAAGTTTTTCTTGGAAATATAGCTTCTACAATGCGATTGAGTTTTCGAATTTCTAACATCAGGGGAAATTAACTTGATTATTTTAATGGCGAGGCTTGCCAAGGGATTAAAATATCAATTTCATTTCCCCGATGTCTGAGAAATTCCATAATCATAGAGAATTTAGTTTTATAAGGTTTTTCTCTGATGTCTATAGGTAAAAAGATTGATCATCAATTGCAACTATGATGGGAACAGAATTTCCTCTAGAGGAGAGAAATATTTTTCCACAACTGATTGCGAGGTCGATAAATCAGATGAAAAATAGAGAATAGTATTTCCGCATTTTGATAAAGTACTTTTGCATATCTTAAGAAAACCAAGATATCTAGGAGTAGATGTCTCAGATACAACATGTTACCCCCATATGCTCAATACACTATAGCTAAGGAACTCTCCCTCCTCTGTAATGAAATGATGAAAATTTGAAGAAAAAATAATCCTAAAGACATTTTTGAGGGGTAGCAGATATATATAAAAAGTATGAATGACTGGCAGATGAACAGACTGACAGACTTAACTAAAACTATATACAGTTTTCAAAAACCAGTGCTGAAAGTCTATCTCAATTATTAGTTCCCCATGAACACTTATGTCCCAACTATGGCTAAAGTATCTACAACAAGACTAGTTCCTCATGAACACTGATGTCCCAACTTCGGCTGAAATATCTTTAACGGGACATTTTAAACAGCAATCAAATCAATCAATAAAACAAATTTCACAATATAACATATTAAAATTATTTTTGTTCTTTTTCAGACCAGATATTGCTTATATAAATCACGATACAGTAGTCCTTCCTGCTCTTAAACAGACTGTAGGTAACAAGGCAGCGGAGAGAAGAAAAAGGACACAGATTCTTCAGAAAGCTCGATTACGGAAGGAAGTCCTCCAGTAGTACAGATAGTGTGCGTGTTTGTGTCTTAAACAGTGTATAATGTTGTCTCATTTTCATTCCAATGTTAAAGGATAATTAGGGCCCCATATTGAAGATATAGACTTTGTCCATCTGTCTGTGAACATTTCTTTTGTGAATGCTAATTCTCAAAAACTAAGGGCCCCATATTGAAGATGTGTAGGCCCTATAGTTTTCACTTTGTCCATCTGTTTGTGAACATTTCTTTTGTGAATGCTAAAACTCAAAAACTATAAGAAGTAAAAGTTTGAAATTTAATACAGTGCTCAGGTACTGTTTGAGAAATAGCATTTTAAAATTTCATGAAAACCCATACAATAATTTTGGGAAAAACTTTTTCATCTTTTGCTGGTGGGGTGCCCATTCTGACTTTGTTTTGTTCTAATTTTTCTAGCCTGTAATCAAATGTTATATGTTAGTGATGTTTTTAAGCCGTCCAAATGTGAATTCTTTATACATTTTCCCTCCTTTTCAAGTTTTGGTATAGACTGAAACATATTTCTATTCTTTTTGCTTGTACCGGTATGTAAAATTGATAGTGTTTGTTTTGTTTTTGTCATACATTTCACCCTTTTGAAATCAAAAATGAATTTGTTTAAAGTACTAGTAGGTAATTAAAGAATGTGCCTCCATATATGAAAATAAACATGAATTTGTTTTATTTTCAAATTTTTCAGGTTTACTTTTCTATAAAATGGAAAATTAGTTTATTGGTATGTTTAATGAAAAAAATAGTGATTGACAGACAATAATTGTTAGGTTATTTTAGCTGTAAATTATAACTGCTTTATATACTTGTATGTGCTTATGTTTACACATATGGATAGACAAAGTACTTTTTAGAGAAAGATAGATTAATCAATTATATGCATATGGCACAATGTAAAAAATATGTGTAATTTATTTTGTGTATTAATTGAAGAATGCATTTGATTAGCAACATTTTACAACTTTTTGAATATCTCGGATAGGAAATTTTACTTTCATGTTGAAAGCACTATTGATGAATTGTAATCCGAACATTTGTTTATACATTGTATAAACTATAATAATTTAACAAAAAGGTAAAATAGTTAATAGTTATATAAGACATAAGTTACTCAATGTAAACTTGATCAAATAAAAAAAACAAAAGCTTTAATTTTGTAGATTTTAGAACTTTCATTATCATTTTTATGGCTGTATTTTTGTGAGATTTTGAAGAAATTTGTTGCGGTTGAATGTTAAATGTCCCCGCATTTATTTAATTTTTCCATCATGTTTTCTGGTAGTTCTATACCAGTTTATGCATTTCAACATCGTACATCATGCAGTGTTTTAAATGTAACATTCCAATGTTAATTTATGTTTGTAACTTTTCATGTTAAAATCTTGTGTTCTACTTTAAAAATTTATGCCTGTAAATTTATTTGAAATTTTAAAATACTGTTACAGTTTTACTTCAACTATGTGTCCTGTGTGTTTTTCAAAATTATTTTTTAAAAATCAACAGTAAAATTTTAAGTTAAAGTAGTGTTATTTCTTCACCCCCCCCCCCTAAAAAAATCAAGTGGAGAGTCAGGACTTTCAAATTGTTAAAGTTTTATAATTTGTTTTGACATTTGAGAGGTGGTGGATCCTATATGGGTGTTCCCACGGTTAGAACCCCCCCCCCCCTTCTTTAAAAATATTGTTATTTTTTAGACGATTTTCAGCAAAATTTGAAGGGAATCTACTTTTGTTCAAGTGGACTGGGGGTTGAACCACTTTGAAAAAGTTTCTGGAACTAATATTCAACTTGCAAAATTGTTAATTGCTGATTCTCAGACACTACACAGTGCATTTTAAAATGATTAAAAAATTTGTTAAATTTTCAATAATAATTGAAATTCATAGCTTTACAATAAACAAAACTTCACAAAAACATATATTACTATATATTATTTTATCTAGTCAATCATAGGTTGAAAAAAATATATATTAATACATTAAAATCATAATACCTTAAAAACATAGAAGTAGATGATATTTTTTATTGTCAGAAAAGTGCATGCTGTTAGAAGTATGAAATATTTATATATATGATATTCTGAGGTTATTAATAGAATTATTAAAGTTAAATCTGAACTTTTACTGACGACTTTAAAATAATAGTATCAAATTTTTAAGTCCCAGATATTATTTAGTATATAGGTAGAACTTGAAGTCACTTTAAACATATCTTAAATTTGAAGTTCTAATAGAAAACATAATACTATGTTCTAAGTGAAAGAAATGATAATTATGTGCATCCTTGTCAAAACTTTGTATGTGTCTTTTTGTATGTTAAGTGATTACTATGTGTTCCAAACATTTTTTTATTGTACAATTACAAGTCTTTTTTCTATATGAAGATTTTTTTCAATACACCTCAAGCTTCTTTTAATAAAAAAAATCAAGAGAAATTCAGAGTTTCCTTTCATGCCAACTTCCATTGAACTCTGGCACAGGATATACGGGTACATTGGCCTTAAAACATTGGGGCCTGGGTGGATGAATGGTCCAAGTGCTGATTTAAATACCACATTATTGATCACTTGCCAATTACCTCTGAGGTGGTGTTTGAGTCCCGCTGTAATTTATTAAAACAGGACTTCCCTATCTGTATGTAATTAGGTTTGTCAGTTACCTGCCCAAGGTGGGCGGTTTCCTCCACCGTTAAAACTGATTGCCCTATGTGTCCAAAAGGGTGTTCAACCCCAACACACACACACCTTAAAACATTCATCTGTTTTTGTGTTAAGTGGATTTGTAGAAATTTGAACTTTAGTCCATGAATAAATCATGACATACAATCACCGTACACTATTGAAATTTATTTCTCTGTGTGACCATATGTGTCAAAAAGAAAGTAAAATCCTAGCAATAACCAACTTGAAAGCTTTTAATTTCTAAGTACATGTATTTAAGAACTTTTGACGTTGACCTAGCCTGATTGAAAAATAGATAAAAAGGCTTTTTGCCTATTGTACAAACTTTAATGTAAGATAAATGAAAGTCCATAAGATATTCCAAAGTTATGTATGTAACATTTACTAAGACATATATTAAAATTGTAACATGGCACATGGTCGATATCCTTGGTGATGGATTTGGCTTCCTTGTTGGAAAGTTTTCAATACTTTCGTTTTTTCTACCTTACAAAGTTATGATTCAAATGCTGAGGGGTTACTCCTTGAAATATGGGTATAAAGCATAACCGTATTAACCATATTACCAGAGGGTAATCACATGCTTTAGAGTCAGACTTGTCGGACACAAATTTACCAACATAATTTATTTATTACTGAAGTTGTCCATTGTCCAGAAAATTCAAAATCATTTGAAACTCTAAGGTTTTTGTCCTGCCTGCGTCTTTAGTTTCCGAAGGCCAGACATAGGTATTACTTTCCGGCGGCAGTGACAGCGTAAACTTTTTTGTAAGACTTTTGTGGAAAATTATTTAAAAGAAAAGTATAATAGCTAGGCATCTGATATTTGGTATACAGACAGTTGGGGTTATGGTCTACGCAACTGGCACCATGCCGTTTGACCCTGACCCCAATTTCATGGTTCAGTGACTCTGTGAACTTAGATGTTTTTTGGGGCCAAAAGACCCCTTTGTAAGACTTTTGTGGAAAATGAATTAAGTAAAAAGTATTATAGCTAGGCATCTGACATCTGGTATACAGACTTTTCAGGTTATGGTCTAAGCAACTGGCCCCATGCCATTTGACCCTGACCCCATTTTCATGGTTCAGTGACTCTGTGGACTTAGATGATTTTTGGTTATAATGAAGTAAATATAGATCCGTGTCGCCACCTGGATTTTACACCCAAGATGATGGGTAGAAGTGAATATTGCTTAATTTTTTAGCTCACCTGGACCGAAGGTCCATGTGAGCTATTACCATCACTTGGCGTCCGTCGTCGTCGTCTGTCGTCGTCTGTCGTCGTCGTCTGTCGTCGTCGTCTGTTAACAATTTTTCAAAAATCTTCTCCTCTGAAACTACTGAACAGAATTTAATGAAACTTGGTATGAATGATCCTTAGGGTGTCCTGCACCAAAGTTGTGTTTCAATTTTTGATCCGTCAAAAAACATGGCCACCGTTACTAAAAATAGACCAGGGGGGTCAGACTACTGTTTTTGGCTTGTAAATCAAAAAGTATAAGAGATAGATGAAATCTGATGCCACGCTACTGCTTCAGCATCAAAAGTTCTACAAAAGTCTCCATTTGGTCGAAGTTGTCAGATGATCCCTTATAGGAGTTACAGCCCCTTAAAGGTGAAAAATAGCGTTTTTGCATGATTTTGGTCTATAGAATGAAAACTATTGTAAATAGAGAAAAGCTGTTGCTTGCTTAAATGTTCAGCTCATTTAGCTCTACAAAAGTCTTCATAGGGTCGAAGTTGTCAGATGACCCCTTATAGGGGTTACAGCCCCTTAAAGGTGAAAAATAGCGTTTTTGCATGTTTTTGGCTTATAGAATGAAAACTATTGTAGATAGAGAAAAGCTGTTGCTTGCTTAAATGTTCAGCTCATTTAGCTCTACAAAAGATTCCATAGGGTCAAAGTTGACAGATGACCCCTTATGGGGGTTACAGCCCCTTAAAGGCGAAAAATAGTGTTTTTGGCCTATAGAATGAAAAGTATTGCAGATAGAGAAAAGCTGTTCCATGCTTAAATGTTCAGCTCATTTAGCTCTATAAAATTCTCCATGGGGTTGAAGTTGGCAGATGACCCTTTATAGGGGTTAAAGCCCCTTAAAGGTGAAAAATAGCGTTTTTGCATGTTTTTGGCCTATAGAATGAAAACTATTGTAGATAGAGAAAAGCTGTTGCTTGCTTAAATGTTCAGCTCATTTAGCTCTACAAAAGATTCCATAGGGTCAAAGTTGTCAGATGACCCCTTATGGGGGTTACAGCCCCTTAAAGGCGAAAAATAGTGTTTTTGGCCTATAGAATGAAAAGTATTGCAGATAGAGAAAAGCTGTTCCATGCTTAAATGTTCAGCTCATTTAGCTCTATAAAATTCTCCATGGGGTTGAAGTTGGCAGATGACCCTTTATAGGGGTTAAAGCCCCTTAAAGGTGAAAAATAGCGTTTTTGCATGTTTTTGGCCTATAGAATGAAAACTATTGTAGATAGAGAAAAGCTGTTGCTTGCTTAAATGTTCAGCTCATTTAGCTCTACAAAAGTCTCAATAAGGTCAAAGTTGTCAGATGACCTCTTATAGGGGTTACAGCCCCTTAAAGGCGAAAAATAGTGTTTTTAGCCTTAAGAATGAAAACTATTGTATATAGAGAAAAGCTGTTGCTTGCTTTTAAATGTTCAGCTCATTTAGCTCTACAAAAGTCTTCATAAAGTCAAAGTTGTCAGATGACCCCTTAGAGGGGTTACAGCCCCTTAAAGGCGAAAAATAGTGTTTTTGGCCTATAGAATGAAAACTATTGCAAATAGAGAAAAGCTGTTGCTTGCTTAAATGTTCAGCTCATTTAGCTCTACAAAAGTCTCCATAAGGTCAAAGTTGTCAGATGATCCCTAATAGGGGTTACAGCCCCTTAAAGGTGAAAAATAGCGTTTTTGCATGTTTTTGGCTTATAGAATGAAAACTATTGTAGATAGAGAAAAGCTGTTGCTTGCTTAAATGTTCAGCTCATTTAGCTCTACAAAAGTCTCAATAAGGTCAAAGTTGTCAGATGACCTCTTATAGGGGTTACAGCCCCTTAAAGGCGAAAAATAGTGTTTTTAGCCTTAAGAATGAAAACTATTGTATATAGAGAAAAGCTGTTGCTTGCTTTTAAATGTTCAGCTCATTTAGCTCTACAAAAGTCTTCATAAAGTCAAAGTTGTCAGATGACCCCTTAGAGGGGTTACAGCCCCTTAAAGGCGAAAAATAGTGTTTTTGGCCTATAGAATGAAAACTATTGCAAATAGAGAAAAGCTGTTGCTTGCTTAAATGTTCAGCTCATTTAGCTCTACAAAAGTCTCCATAAGGTCAAAGTTGTCAGATGATCCCTAATAGGGGTTACAGCCCCTTAAAGGTGAAAAATAGCGTTTTTGCATGTTTTTGGCTTATAGAATGAAAACTATTGTAGATAGAGAAAAGCTGTTGCTTGCTTAAATGTTCAGCTCATTTAGCTCTACAAAAGTCTCCATAGGGTTGAAGTTGTCTGATAACCCCTTATAGGGGTTACAGCCCCTTAGTGTTTTTTGATTATTTAGAATGAAAGCAATTGCAAATAGAGAAAAGATTTTTCATGCTTACAAACATTCAGCTCATTTAGCTATACAAAAGTCTTCATAGGGTTGACATCAAGCCCAGGTGAGCAATTCAGGCTCCTGGGAGCCTCTTGTTTATTATAAGAGATAATGAATCAAAGTAAATTGATAAAATAAGCAAATTTATTATAAAAATTATTAAGAGCATATGAACTCCAGGGACCCCACATAACAAAACTAAAATATCCTATTTTTAGAGGGGGACACGTCCCAAATTTTGACTTTTGAAATGATGCTTGATGCTTGGTGGTAACCAAGAGGCCATTTTCAAGTGAATTTTTGCTGCGGTAACCTATGGATTCCTGGTTCCCATTTACACCCAGAGGGATGAAACTTTCCAGAAAAGTGAGTAAAATGTTACAAATTTTTGTCCTCTTTGAGTGATGGTCCAAAACGTTAACATTACGGGCAATGGAAACATTTACTTCATTATAACCTATAGGGACAATTAAAACTTTTGTGGAAAATAAATTAAGTTAAAAGTATAATAGCTAGGCATCTGATATTTGATATACAGACATTTGGGGTTTTGGTCTATGCAACTGACACCACCTTGTGTGACCCTTTCCCCATTTTCACAGTTCAGTGACTTTGTGAACTTAGATGATTTTTGGGTGGAAAATGAGTTAAGTGAAAAGTACAATATTATTGCTAGGCATTTGATATTTGGGGATTATGGTATACACAGCTGATGTCACCGTGAAATGTGACCTTGACCCCATTTTCATGGTTGAATGACTTAGTGAATGTTGGTCTTTTTTCATTTTTTTCTCAAGAACACACTTCAGACATTTTTGTGATGGTTCAATGGAATTCTGTCATCTGTCACATGACCTTGACCTAAAGTTTTCTGAAGGCCCAGCTAGACCTTCAATGAGTACTGTGATGGTGCCGACAGGCGCAACATACTTTAGTGTCAACTCGTTTTCCTTTTATTGCACATGGTTGATATCCTCGGTGCTGGATTTGGTTCCCTATTCAAAATATTTAGGTTTGATTACTTTCCTTCAATACTTTTGATTTTCAACCTTCCAATGTTTTGTTTCAAATGCAGTTATTTTTTTCCTTGAAATATGCATACACGGCATAAACATAATAACCTGGTACCTTTTGCAAACAAACTTTTCATTTTTTCACTGGTGATGTACCTATGGTTCTAAATTGGCCATTCTGTTCTAAATCAATCAACAGTCTAAAAAAATATGTACCAAACTTTGTCAATTGTAAATGCAAAGGCTGTGATAAGTAGTTGCTGAGAAAACTGTTACAAAAATTTCTTCCCCACCCAACCGACATTCACCATTTTATAACCTGGATTTTTCACTCTGTGAAATCTGGCCAATAAGCTAGGACAAAAAACTATCATCAAAGAATACAATGCGATATCTCAGACCAAAACAAAAGTGTTTTGGGTAGGCAGGTAGGTTTTTTTTTACACTACAGTAATAGGGGGGCATTTCTGACTTTAAACTGTCCATGTTGTAAAATAGACAAATAAAACTTTCAGATAGGCATAAAATTTGAGGTAGGGGTAGGTTAACCTAAACACTCATTTTTTTGCCTTACAAAAGACACACTGAGCTTTATGTTCAACTCTTATGTTATAAAAGAAAACAACTTAAAGTCTAATTGATATACATGTTTGACAGAAACAAAATTTCTTCATTCCATATGATGCATTTCCATCATTTAAAGTTTCATCAAAATCGATCAAGCAGTTTAGGAGGCACTGTGCTTACATGATATCTAGACAGAGAAGGCAGACAGGGTGGTTCAAATAAACCTTGTTTGTGGCAGTATAATAAAACATACAAGTTATTTTTTTCATATCTTAAATAACAAACACCAGTATCACATTAATCTTGGTAAGCACAATCACTTTAGCATCTTTAACTTGTCATTAGCACTTTTAAAATTTGATCCATGATGTCAGACTTAGTAATAAAAATAAATTACGAAAGTTCCAAGGTCATCCTAAACTTGATGGTGTGCCTGACTTTTTACATAGTCTTGCTAACATGGCTGACATTTGTAGTAATGAGTTGACTCCCTCAGCTATTCTCATGTGTGTATAACCAATTTCCTGAAAAAAAAATTATACACTTTTTGTACCAAAATGTAAGATCTTTGCAAATGTATATTTAGTGTATTATAATTCTATACATTGCTTATTGGTGTTATTTTTATCATGTTTTGCATGTTGTTTGTCTTTGTTTAAACACCCCCTTTCATGGGAAACAAGGTAGTTGTATCAGATGCAGAAACCATAGTACCCAGTAAAAATGCTTACATTTGACAAATAATCAACAGGACATATACATGTATATCAATGTAATTTTATCTAAACCATTGGTTTCTTTAAATGCACATTATGGAAATTTTTGTGCATTTATCAATATCTTTTGTACGTTTTAAGACTGATTGAAGATTCTTGTATGGTGTCAATTGCATGATTTGCTCTTTACTTTGTCATGATGGCGTTTTCTAATGATTTCTTTGCTAGGGTAAAACCCTTATTCTAAATATCATAAAGAAAATGTTCTTCAAACATTATTGCTCTTTTTAAAATCATTTTAATGCAGATGGTTTTTTTTTCTATTTTGAACAAAAATATGTCTAAGGTTCATAATGTGTGTCTTGCAACATTAAGGACTGATAGACAAACAGACGGACAAACACACTCAAACACTATTTGCCCTCCTAATTTCCTAGATGGGGCATAAAAATAGCAGTTTATAACTACCAGTCTATTTGGTAACCTGAAAATTACCTTTATAAATTCTAACTTTGTGAATTCTGGCATACTATGGTTCTTACAGACTCTAAACACTATAGTGATAATATCTTCTGGTGAGTAACCTAGCCTCCACAAGTGGGCCATGGTTTTGTACGCTTCCTCAATGTTACCGTTAACACAGTGCTGTAACATGTCTTTGATAAGTACTGGATGGGGTTCATCACATACCTGTAAAAAGAAGAAGAGTCTAATATTTACACACCAGATTCCAATATTGTGAAAACATTTCATAGTGATCAATTTTTACATGTAAAAATGTTTACATTTATTTAATTACATTTACATTTACCGCGCATATAATTAAAATGCAGTAATTCCATTGGTTAATTGACACCTTGAATCGTCTTTCATACCTCGATGAAATGTCACTTGTTTCCCTCGGCCGTGGCAGTAGCCTGGTCATGACCTTACTATAGGCACAACTAAAATTTGTTCTTATCCAGATAAATTCTCACAACTTGAATTCCCATTTGGATATTAATGCGCCAATAAAAAATATGCAAACATACACCATAAAACAAAATGAAAAATTGCTCATCTTAAAATGATTTACTTGCATTATCCATTAGATTAAACTAGTAACAGACCTGAAACAATGAATTTGTGAGCTTCTGCTCATTCAGCAAACCCCAAAATTAAACTATGTCAATAAAAGGAAAGTAGATATCTGACAGACCTAATATCCATACTGTCAATAAAGGACCTCATATCAAATATCAAATAGCTGTGATGAATAGTGGCAGAGGAAACTGTTACCAAAGTTTTTCAACAATTGACCAGTAATCTAAAAAATTGACTAAGTTGTTTAACAGGAAGTAGACATCCAACAGTACTTTTAATACTTGCAATAAAGGACTCCATATTGAAGCAATATGTCACATTTCAAGTCACTGTGATATGTAGTTGCTGAGACAAATGTTACAAAAAAGTTTAACAATTGACCAGTAATGTTGAAAATTGACTAAGTTGGAAAACAGGAAGTAGATATTTGACAGACCTTATTTCGATACTCTCAAGAAAGGACATCATACTTAAGCCATATATCAAATTTCAAGTTCATGCCATTGTGATTTGCTATTGCTGAGAAAAATGTTACGAAAATTTTCAACAATTGACCAGTAATGTTGAAAATTGAAAAGTTGGAAAACAGGAAGTAGATATTTGACAGATCTTATTTCAATACTCTCAAGAAAGGACATCATACTTACGCCATATATCAAATTTAAAGTCATTGTGATTTGCTATTGCTGAGAAAAATGTTAGGAAAATTTTCAACAAAATGTTAGGAAAATTTTCAACAACTGAATAGCAATGTTGAAAATTCACTAAGTCGGTAAAAAGGAAGTAGATGTCGGAGAGACCTCATTTCAATACTCACATAAAGAACCTCATACTGAAGCCATATACCAAATTTCAAGTCAGTGTGATATGTAGTTGCTGAGAAAGCTGTTAGGAATATTATGTTGCAAAGGGACGGAAGGACAGATGGGAAGACGGAAAGAGGTAAACCAGTATACCCCCCTCTTCTTCGAAGCAGGTGTATAATAATTCAAAATTGAAAACAAATATTGGTTCTTTATTTGTGATTGTTTTCTTTTGGCTACTTCAAAATTGTTAAAACATGTACATACAAACTGGTTATCTCATCAAAATATTACATTCTTTACAAATATTACCTTGAATACATTTTCACTGTTGACATGACCAAAGCCTTGAAATGTTGACTGTAGGTTGTTTAAAGCCTGAAAAATAGAAGGTACAGTTAAGGTAGCACCATACAAAGGTTGATTTTAGTCCGACCATCACACTTTAAACCTACATAACTTTCTTACTATTTCACCAATTTCAATAAATGAGACACCATTGGAAAGAAGAAATGTTACTCTTTATAATGATACCTACATAAATAAACTACAACATAAAACAAAAGAAATAACTGTTCAAAAGTAAAAATTTCAACATAACTGACTCAAATGAAATTAGATATCACAGCATTACAAATATCTCCTTAAAGCTAATATAATCTGAATCAACAATGCATGACCTCCAAAACCGTGTCTCAGAATTTTCCTATCACATTTCATTCTCCAATAAAGCAATATTTTGTGTACAAGGCTTTATTGCATAAGGGGTCACTATATTGAATGTGCCATAAAATATTTTCTAAAGCTTTAATCTAAAATATGAGACACAGTTTTGTTGATAATAGACCTTTGAATAACATATCCAAAAACTAGCCACATTGGGGTACCCATCTGGGAGCTAAATTCGATCAAACTTTACTTTTTGCATGAAAAATGAAAGTGGAAAAAACCCAAAAATATCAATTTCCTACTTTGAGCCCCATTTTATAGATCAAATAGCATGTTTCTACCATGGGAGCACTGTAGGATTCTTAGATCATCATAAATCAACAACTATTTGACCTATAAACCAAGTTCCATCCACATAGCCCAAAATTCATACCCCCTACACTTACTTCAGAATTTGCGGGGAAATATTACACCATATTGACCTTATCTCAGGTCAGTTGTTTACTGTAAAGGGCAAGACTCCTCCTTTACTGACCAGATGGTTCCACTATTGATTGTCTGTCTTATAATTTCTCTTCAAATGACTGGTCAACAGTCATAAAACTTTCCAGCTGTTATAGATAAGCCCTACCTTCATGGTTTATTGACAGCTTAAATTGCATGTGCTTTTGTTTTGATTATTTAATTATCACCATAGCTCATTAATCATAAGGTGTACTGAAAATATTTTTGCACTATTTGAAAAGGGGTATTTAGGAGTATTTAAAAAGGTACAAATAAAAATTTTGATAAAATTTAAGCACTTTTGTATTGTGCTACCTTAAACATTAATTAATTATCAGATAACAGTCTTAAGTCCATTGTTGAAACAATATCTCCTTTCCTCACCATTTCCATAATAAAATTAGTTACATAGACATTTACTGATACAATATAGAATATAAACAGACTGACAGTAAATTTCAAATGGGATGAGCACATGTCTCCATATGGAATTCAAAGACCCTTAGGACAAGTGATTGTGTAACAAATGTGTCATACCAATTTTCTCCAAAAGTGACATTCAAAACATATTTGGAATCTGGCCCCAAAAAATGTCACATACTATACAGGGCAGAAATTAATCCCATAAACGTTTTCGACATGTTCAACACATGGCGTCAATTCTTGGAAAATGTAGGATATTATAACAACTCATATTAACATGTACAGTATCTGCCCTACCTACCTGTCTTATATGACCATTTTAAGCAAACAATTTAGCCTCAATCCATCATGTCCATAATCTGTATAACTTACAAACCCCAACCCCAATATCTGCCCTACAAACCTGTCTCATATTACATAATTCATGAAAGGATATGGAGTAAATGAACACGAGACTATAACAAATATGTTAACTCCTACTGCAATTAATTCTATGAGCTTTATGGCTATTTCGATATTTTTTCCTCACTATACATGTAGCAATAGACCCCCTCAATATCTGACCTACCGACCTGTCGCATATCACCCTGGGCAGTAAACACTATAGCCTCCAATCCATCATCTGTATAACTGACTTTTTCTTCCTCACAAACCTCCAATAACCTCTTCAACACTTGCTGGTCTGTCAATTTAGAGTATCGTAGAACTGCACAGCGTGACTGTATAGGTTCTGAAAAGAAATGTTTCAAAATATTCATGACTTTCAAGCTAAGCAAAACAGAATAATCTGAAAATTGTTGGTATTTTAAATTTCAAGTTCTCTGATCAATGAACATGATAAAATGACTTGAGTAATGTCAAGAAAAACAAGATTGCTACGCGTAGCCATGTGTCCCCCGCCGCCGCATAAAAGTTGTGTGGTATGTCAATTAAAGAGATATATTTTCTGAGAAACGATTGAAATTGGTTGTCAAAATATGGGATGATCACCTACTAACAGTAACCTATCAGTGTGTAAAGTTCCAGCAACATCCGTTCAATAATATCTGAGGAGTTGCACCCACAAAAATGTTTGACATGTCAAAGTCCCATTTTTTGGATCGAAAATCACAAATTCGTTAATAACTCGAATTTCAATTTTTTTTTCATATTATAATAGAGTACCTTTTGCTCTATCAGCCAACAAAATTTCAGAACCCTGTGCACCTAGGTAACCGAGATATTGAATGTCCTATATTTTGACCTTTCTTCCATTTCCATGGAAACGGCAGCCATTTTGAAAATTTCATCTACTAATTGTACCCTATCAGTGTGTAAAGTTTCAGCAACATCCGTTCAGTAGTGTCCGAGGAGTTGCACCCACAAAAAACGTGACGGACGGACAGACGGAGACCATTACTAAGTCCCTCCGACGCGTTGCAGCGGGGGACAAAAATCCATTCATGCACAATATCCAACAATATACATCTTTAGTTTCTATGTTCCATTATCAATGGTTTTTTTTACTTTGACAGTAATATTGCCATTTAGTGTCTGTCATGTCTGTATCTTTCAAAAAATTTATGTAAGATTAACATCCATAGCCAGAATGTAGAATAAATGAGTAAATTTAATTCAACAAAGCTAATTTGGAGCCATCTTGCAGACAATATTAGGATCTAGTATTGAATAAAATCCTTATTGTCTGCTTTTCATTTAGAAATTTTTGTCAAAATCCATGCGGTTTTTATCTTGATCTTTAAGACACATTTTAATTTAATGCTTTAAATAAAGCGCTTAGAATCTATTTAATATTATTTCAGAGTTTGGCTTTAGTGCCGTGTGGAGGCCGTAGAAAGCTTCCCCATGCTTCAGTTGTATGCTCTTATATATTTTCGAGTACTGGAATATATGTAGGAAAGACACATTTACATTTTTCCAAAATTTGACAACATTTGGCTATTTCTTAAAAAAATAATAAATTTATCTGTTTGGTCATTGTTGTAATATTTTTGGCTTCTGTTTTTTTTTTATCAAATCTAATGTTCTACCGGTTTTCCAAGTTATTTACTCCTAGCGTGTCTGATGAAGGTTAATCCAGAAAAGCGCTTCACACACAGTGAAATTTTGCATTGTACATTTATCAAAATCATTTCAATATGTGGATTCAATGTGTCTTTCTGGCACATATTCCATATTCTTTCGTTTTTAACAGAACAAAGTTTGACAAATCATTAATGCATTTTTTACATGTTCATCCTAAATACATGTAATACAAAAGCATTATGGTAAACAGGTCTTCTATTCAAGCAAGCACTCCTTTTCAGTGTTCTCCCCGGACATTTCTTATAGCACCTTGGTATATCTAAGATTTTTACAAATGAAATTATAGCATCACATTCACTATTGAGTGTATGAATGATTTCAGATAGTATCACAGTGCCAGGATGCTAAAAAGGCCTGGGGAACAACACTGCTTTTATCACAGGATGCTTTTACAGGACCTTTTACCTATGATTTTATCTGATGCATTACAAGCTAAGGCAAATCTGGTGGTCTTGGAGTAGATTTCCATTGTTCTTCTCAAGGCTTGCTGGGCACCATCTGTCATACTGAAAACAAAGAATTGATCTATTGTGTGGGAAAGATTATGTAAAGATGCAATATGACAGGGGTACAAAATTACATATGAGAGCAAAAAGTCCAGGACATTTGGAAGTTCCAGGTGGAAAGTCCACCAGATGTTATTTAAAAGTCCTCAATATGAATTACTATAAAAACATGCAGGTCCAGGACTTTTGTAAATTTTCAAAGGTCCATTATTAATTTCAATGTAGCTAAAACAATTACTGTGGTTTCATTATTATTTGTGGGGTATCAATTTTCATGGTTTTCGTGGGTTGCCTTGACCCATGAAATTTGATACCCAACGAAAAAGGAAATTTAACAAATCTGAATGCTTCACACTTCAGAACCACGAATTCAAGAATCCACGAACTTTTTTATCAAACCGAGAAAATTTGTACCCACGAAAATAAATGAATCCACAGTATTTGAATTGTTTTTGTGTAACTATACAAATATAATATGGGATTTGTTGAATATGCATGTGATGATGATATAAGACAGTAATAAAATATATATTACAAAAAAAAAGAATTTCAAGATTTGGTCCGACTTCTCCAGTAACGAATTTCAAAGGTCCTGATAAAAAATTTAAGTTCCCTGACCCAGACCAGTGCTAATTTGAACCCCTGAATATAATAGGAAAATCTTTGCAGAAAATATCACTTAAGTAAAGACAAATCGAAATGATTTACCGTAAATTTGGATATTTTGGCAGTTTTAGATCAAAATAGACATGTTTAATTTTGGTGTGTATTATTTTGGTGTTTACAAAAAAAAAGTTTCTTCTTCAATACTTTACATCATCTTACAATCATAAGTTATTTGAATTCATATTCAAAGTTCTACTCTTAAATATTAATTAGCATATTTTTTTCAAATCCAAGCTAATTAGTATAGTATACAACTCTTTTCAAGTGTAATAATGAAATGACAATCAAATTATTGTACCCAAGCTTAAACTTAATTGAGTCATTGTGAGTTAAACCAAATGTTCATTAAAAAGTTTTAGATTAGTCACTATCCAACTTTTATTTGTCCACGGCCCAACTCTTTGTCTCTAGCACATTCAATTCTATGCATTCTAAACTTATTTGGGTGTGTTTAATTTTGGCACATTCAGGGGAGGTGCCAAATAAACCAAAATTAAACTGCATTCAAAATATCCCAATTTACGGTAATAAGATAAGATAAGATAAGATAAATTTTATTTAAAGTCGGGTTTGTAACAATAAACATAAGCTCTGTAGAGCTTTTATACCGACATATGAATTTAGGTTGTAACCTACATGTTGTCTCATTGGACAAATATTGAAAAATCTGTCAAAGTCAAAAATGGCTTGATTTTGTATAACAGGAAGTAGGTGGGCAACAGACCTGAAATCAAATCCCACAATATGAGACCAAACCCTGATGCTGTATACCAAATAACAAATGGATAAGATTAGTAGTTGCTAAGAAAATTGTTACAAAAACTTCTTCCCCACCTGTTTGCTGCCAGACATTTATTAAAGTAAATATTTTTTATTTAATCTAACTACTGTGGTATCATTATTTTTTGTGGGGTGCCAATTTCATGGTTTTTGAGGATGGCAGTCAACTTAGAAAATAAGAATCCAATGAAGCATTGATTTGACATTAATTTATTTTCGCAAAATGAGAAAAACACAAAATTACAAATCCAATGAAATGTGTTTTTTTTTTAAAGGAAACCACAATATTGATCCCCACAAAAATAAATGAATCCACAGTATGTTATGACTTTCTGGTTATATTGTGCACATGATTTTTTTCTTCATGTTTTAAAACAGAAGAATATTAAAGTTTGTTTTTGCCTACAAAAACGATGTCTCCCCCCGTTTCCCCAAAAAGTTCCAAGTTCAAAGGACCATAACTCCCACAAACATTTGAGAATCAAAATTTCCTAGTAACATGCACAACTACATATGATGTTCTTCCTATATACCAAGTTTCATTGAATTCGGTTCAGTAGTTTCAGAGGAGTTGCGCTGACAAGATGATAAATGAGGATTTTCAGCAATTTTCTAAGTTCAAAGGGCCGTAACTCCTTCAAAAATTTGAGGGTCAAAATTTCCTGGTAACATGCACAACTACATATGGTGCCCTTCCTATATACCAAGTTTTGTTGAATTCGGTTCAGTAGTTTCAGAGGAGTTGCGCTGACAAGATGATAAATAAGGATTTTCAGCAATTTTCTAAGTTCAAAGGGCTGTTACTCCTACAAAAATTTGAGGATCAAAATTTCCTGGTAATATGCACAACTACATATGGTGTCCTTCCTATATACCAAGTTTCATTGAATTCAGTTCAGTAGTTTCAGAGGAGTTGCGCTGACAAGATGATAATTGAGGATTTTCAGCAATTTTCTAAGTTCAAAGGGCCGTAACTCCTACAAAAATTTGAGGATCAAAATTTCCTGGTAATATGCACAACTACATATGGTGTCCTTCCTATATACCAAGTTTCGTTGAATTCGGTTCAGTAGTTTCAGAGGAGTTGCGCTGACAAGATGATATTTGAGGATTTTCAGCAATTTTCTAAGTTCAAAGGGCCATAACTCCCACAAAAATTTGAGGATCAAAATTTCCTGGTAATATGCACAACTACATATGGTGTCCTTCCTATATACCAAGTTTCGTTGAATTCGGTTCAGTAGTTTCAGAGGAGTTGCGCTGACAAACTTTGTGACGGACAGACGGACGGACGGACACGACAAAAACAGTGGGGGGAGACATAAATATACTTGTAGAATAAATATCTGTCGATATTAGCATGCTTAAACTTTTTACCTGTCAGCTTCGTCAAGGATGATAATTTTATGTCGACCTTTAGGTAATGTGACTTTCTGTTGAGCAAACATCTTAATCTTGTTTCTGACCACATCGATACCTCTAAAATAAATCAAAACATGATTAATTTCTTACATGCATTTGTAGGTTAAACTCTAGTTTGATTTTTTATGCATTTTTTTTACAATGCTAGGTAACCAATGGACTCAAAGATGGATTTGTGAGTAAATAAATTATAAAGATGATAAAGGAAAATATAAAACAGCAATTACTGCAATCAGCAACTCTAGATTGGTTTTGAATAATTTGCAATGTATTTTTTTATTTTTTTTTGTCAATTTGAAAGATGGAAAGCGGAGTCTGAAACCATGATACATGTGTGTACAAAGTTTCTATATACAAATGATACAATGCTATCAATTTTAAATCAAACCTTTCATTGGAAGCATTTAGTTCTAGAACAGCATCCCTAAATGAGGTTCCTAGCAGGGCTCTGGCTAAACATAGGATACTTGTAGTTTTTCCAGTTCCTGGTGGCCCCTAAAATCAAAAAGAATTTCATCTACCATGTACATGCATGTTTTTAAGCATTTTAACTTATTTATATTCACATGCTTTTTCAATAAAACAAAATTTTTCATATGACTTAGGGCCATAATAAAATAATTCCTAGATTCTCATTCAAATTTCTTGAAAATATTGGGTGGGTGGGCAAATTTGATTTATTATTTTTTTATCCATTTTGATTAAATATCCTGTCATTTTAAACAAGTAATACGGTGAGCAAGCTCACAAAAGGATACCTCCCCGCTTCATATTGGACTCTGTACTTTAAAAAAAAATCTCAAGTCCCTGTTATCTCCCCTCGATGAAAACCGAGAGCAATACAAATTCTTCATGCACATCTACAGATGATGCACTTCCTTCATGTGAAGTTTCATCAAAATCCATCAAGCGGTTTAGGAGGCGTTGCGCTTATGGGGTCTCCCATTGAATAATGTATTTAAAAAGTCTAAGACTCTGAATGATGTCTGATTGTGATGAAAAATCTTCATGGACATCTACATATGATGTACTTCCTTCATCTCAAGTTTCAGCAAATACTTTTAGTGGTTTAAAAGGAGAAGCGCTTACAAGTCATTTGGACAGACAGACGGACACACAGACAGGGTGTTTCCTATATACCCCCCAAACTTTGTTTGCAGGGGGTATAATAATTGACCAAAACTGGACATAGTTTGCCAAAAGTTCAAAATAAAAAGAATATGTCCAAAAGACACAATCATGACAATGCCCCATCTCGCAACATTCATTTTTTTCCGCATTTACTAAAGCATCAACATGGTTGCTATCAAGGCACTTGTCATTCAGAAGGAATAGACTTCAACTTAACCATTCTTCTATAAGTGGTCAATCATGTGGAAAGTAAAGGTCAATGCCAGCATCCAAAGCTTGCATTGTGCTTAGCATCACTAGGTGCACCTACCATAACAATATAGTAGATGTGGCACATGTCAGTAAGTGGGAAGGGACTTTAACCACTATTCTTTAAGAGGCCATCCATGCGGAAAATTTAGGTCATATCCAGCATCCAAAGCATGCATTGTGCTAAGCATCACTAGGTGCACCTACCATACCAATATGATTGCACTTGTCAGTAAGAAGGAATGGACTTTAACCATTTTTCTATAAGTGGTCACTGATGCGGAAAATATAGGTCACAGCCAGCATCCGAAGCATGCATTGTGCTTAGCATCACTAGGTGCACATACCATACCAATATGGTTGATGTGGCATTTGTCAGTAAGTGGGAATTTGGAAATATGGGGATTTGGGACGGAAGGACGTCCGAATGGATGGACAAACAGACAGACGGAAGGACAGACAGTCAGACAGACGAGCGGACCCAAATACTATATGCCCCTCTACTTTCGTAGATGGGGCATTGAAAGGGGCATAAAAAAATTTTTGAGCGGACTGAAAAATGTAGGCGGGAGGGGATGAGAATCTAAGATATTCTTTTTATTGGTTTAAGCTTTAATTGTTAATATTGTAAGTGAACAGGAAACTTTAAATTCCATGAAATTTGTTTTTCCAAATCAAAACAAAGGACTTGGGCTGATAAGGGCTATTTTTGGCCCAAAAAATATTTTTGTTGGAACTCAAGTAAAAATTGTGACAAGACTTAGGTAAATGTCAGTACTTTAATGCTTCATAGACAATTTTATATTTTTGACCATACTGTGACTGCATAGTGACGTCAAAATTGAACAAATTGCACAAAATTGACCAAATCGGCTGTTTTTCAGCATATTTTTAATAATTTTCGCTCTGGGAAGTGACCGCAACATCCATGTACCACAAAATCCTTTTGGTAACAAATTAAGTTGGTCCTAAAAAATATTTTCCCAAAGTATTTATTTGGTACATGGCTGTACACACTACTAATGAAAACAAAATAAGCATGAAAATAATGTAAAAACCGCTAATTTTGGCCAAATGTTGAAAATCTTCCAACTTTTAATGCCATTTTCTATATATAGATTAAATGGATGAAAATAATTTTCATTGTTTATTATGTCCCTAACCCTTGCCTAAGAAAATAACACAGTGAATTTAGAATACCTAGAACTTTTAATTTTCAGCCATATTTTGAGGCCAAAAACAGGCCTTATCAGCCCTGGTCCTTTAACAATTAATGTACTAGTATTACCTTCAAGTGCTGTTAACACTAGCAAGACAATTTTCAAAATTACCATATAAAACATTCACAGTATTACGTGTATTATATTGCGTGCAATAGAGTACTTGTGCAAATAGTGGCATTTCAACTTTTGGTAAGTGCAACACTGATGAACCTTTTATAGGAGAAACTTGAATGTTATATTTGCTAAATACATGTAGTAACAGTCATAACAGGTTTTGTGATTCTTTTTAAATAAATACACAAATTAACATGGTCCTTGTAAATGCATACAGCAATAATGATGTTTGGAACATTTCCCTCTCTTGCAAACACTTCCAGTCGACTAATTGTTTCTTCATTTCCAACAATATTATGTAGTTTTATTGGTCTGTACTTCTCAACCCTGAAAATAAATTAAAAAAAAGTTATAATGCAGTTGCAAAATACATACTGTAACATGTAAATGAAGAACAGGAATTAACACTAAAGTATGTCTCGCCTGCCGGCACCATCAGAAATAATTATTCTTTCTTACTTCCACTATATTTTGAATTTACATGGATTTTCAGTTTCTGAGATCAAAAGATGTTTATAGAACTTAAACATTGCTAATATATGCAATAAAAATAATCAAAGTCACTCAACCAGAAAATCAAGGTCAAGGTCAAAAGATGGGGTTGCAACTGTGCTAAGCTATTACTAGGGCATATGCATACCAAGTTTCATCAATCAGGACCATGAATTCTTGAGATATGGAGGTGGTTGCAAAACCTTAACATTGGTATTACATGTATATGTATTGAAAATTGTCAAAGTCACTCAACCAGAAAATCAAGGTCAAGGTCAAAAGATGGGGATGTAACTGCGCTAAGCTATTACTGGGGCATACGCATACCAAGTTTCATCAACCTAGTCCTAGGACTTATAGTTCTTGAGATATGGACATGCTCACAAAACTTTTCCATTGCTATCATATGTATTGAAAATTCACCATTTTATAACCCAGATTTTCACTCTGTGAAATCAGGCCAGATATTATACCACAAACATGCTTTGATTGTTCCCCAGAGTCTCTTCTTCTTCACAGGAGAGACAATATAACACAGCTGTTGGAGGCAAGATGAAAGAATGAAGGGATGGACCAATAGACCAATTGCAAGTACATCAATCAGGATATTAGAATGTCAAACTGTCACAGCAACATGTTTACCGATTTACTCCGAGAAAAATGGCATATAAATGGAGAAAAAAAATCAATTAAAAGTCTTGTTTGTAAATTTGTTAATGCATCGTTTTTAAGGACTTTTAGGTATACCATGGCATTTCATAAGTTGTCCTTGATGAAGTTGCTTTCTTAGGTACAGATTCTTCTACTTCCATATCCTGCTCTTCAGCCATAGTGAAATTTGCTGCTCTAAAAATTATTTTTCTATTTTTGTTTACAAAATTTGCCGCGAATCAGTTTGCAGGTAATAAAAAGGTCCAATATTTTGTGTTTTCAAGACACCGGTTTGGATATTTGCTTAATAGTCATCCGCGGTATGAAATAGTTCCTACGTACCCTTGGTTTGTCAAACAACCAAAATTATTTTCTATCAATTTCAATTTTCAATTCTTTATTGGAAAAAGCACAGTATAACTGTAGCGTGATCCATGATATATACACAATTTCATGTTTACAAAAAGTAACATACCATAAACATGATTATTAAACAAAAAAAACAAAAAAAAAAAAGAAAGAGAGAGATAATAGATAAATTAATTAATACAATAGATAAATCATAGTTCAGTGTAAGTATTAATAATATTAATAATGTAAATATTCAGAATGACAGATCTGACATTAAATCAGTAATGTTTTCTTGTAATATATTTACTCGTTTTGGCGTTTCTCAAAGGCTTCTTTTAGAAATGAGCAAATCTTTTTCATGTCCCGGTTAGGTTATTTGGGTTTAAAATTTCTGATAACAGATTAGAATTGGGAGGTTGCGACTGTTCTGTGTTAATATATTTATTTCTAATGTTTTCATACATGGGACAATCTAGAAGGAAATGTTTCTCATCCTCAACCCTATCCGTACAGTAACTACAAAATCTTTCTGTAGCGGGTAGGGGAGGCTTTAAGTATCTCCCTGTTTCTATTGCTAATTTATGCGTACTTATTCTAATTTTGGTTAGAAGAGATCTTTCTTGTTTAGGTATATCTATACTGAGATATTGCTTGAGATCGAATGAGTTGCATATCTGACTGTAAAATCTAAGTTTCCCCGTGTCATTAGATTTCATATAGCTAAGTTGATCTAAAATTAAGCTTCTATAAAATCTCTCTATTTGCTCTTTGAAATCGCCATATGATATAAGTGTTAGTTTACTATCCAACATTTTTTCTAATTGGTACACAGTTTGTACCCATGAAATTTGTTTGTTTGCATATAGTTTTTTATCTTCGATAAAAGCTGATCTTAAAAAATCGAACTTTTGATCACTATTTGATTCAATGTCAGTTAGTCTATTGTAATATCTATACATAAGTTTACACGACTTAATACAAATCGGATAATAGCCAGTTTCAGTTTGTATTGCCAAATTAGATGCCTTACCGTGAACACCTAAGATATTTTTAAGAATCATGTTTTTGATCTTTTCAAATGGCAAATTAACAATTGCTTTTAAATTACATTTGAACTCTGAAATCCATATTTCTGAACCGTATGTCATAATGGGTATTATTAGCGAGTCAAACAGTTTTATCCATTTTTCTACTGAGATTAGATTAGGATATGGAATTTTTGATCTTAAAGCAAAAAAAGCTTTCCTTGCTTTTTCTGATAGATTATCACAAGAAGATTTCAGTTTGCCTTTATTATTAAGAATTAGTCCAAGATATTTGTATTCGGTGCAAGGTTCTAACTGGTTTGGACCAAAATAAAAATAATTTTCTTCATTGCCAACTTTTTTATTATTTGATATAGTCATATATCTTGTTTTTGAAGTGTTCACCGTAAGGCCCCAGTCTAAACAATAAGTGTGTAAAGCATCCACGCAATGTTGTAAGCCAGATGGAGACTCTGATATCAAAACTAAATCATCTGCATACAGTAAATGATTAAATTTTGTATTATTTAGAGATACTGGGGATGTAACAGAGCTATTAAAGTAGGTGCATATATCGTCCACAAATATGTTAAAAAGTGTAGGGCTTAAGCTGTCTCCTTGTTTTACCCCTAAATTTGCCTCAAATGATTCGCTAATTTGCCCATCTGCTTTGCAGTAGTATTGGGTATTTGAATATAAGTGTTCCAATATATCATAGAACTTCCCTCCTATTCCTTTTTTGAGTAATTTGTATAATAAGGCCTTTCTTACAACACTGTCGAATGCTTTTCTGAAATCTACAAAACATACATATAATTTTTCTTACATCCATACAAGTATTTATTTATTAGAGTTTTAAGTACAAATATATGGTCAGTAGTTCTATACCCTTCTCTGAGCCCCCCTTGGTTAGCACTAATTAAATCATGCTTCTCTAAAAAGTTGTTAAGTCTGTTTTGTAAGAGTGAAGTAAATAGTTTACCCATGCAGCTGGAGACACATATGCCTCTGTAATTGTTACAATCATTGGGGTTTCCAGATTTAAAAATCGAAGAAATATATGATAAATTCCAAATTCTCGGGAATTTTCCCTCTCTTAGGATTTTATTAAAAAGTTTGACAAGAATTGCACACATAGAAGAAGAACTTGACTTAATAAATTCATTTAAAATTAGATCTGGTCCATTACTTTTGCCCATCTTCAGTTTTTTAATACCCTTTTTCACTTCTTGAAATGTAAAGGGAAAGTCAAGATCACATAAGTTATCTTTGTTGATTTTAATGTTATTTTGGTCGGCAAGCGTAGTTGTGTTAGAATCTGACTTAAGCAGAGTTTTGTAATGATCTACCCATTGTGCCATTGAAATTGGGCTCAATGGTACATTGTCTTTTCTTAAACTGTTTATAGATTTCCAAAAGGTCTTACCCTCTTTGGGGTTTAGTTCATTTATCTCACTAGTAAAAGTTTTGTAGAAAATATGCTTTAAGCTCTTTTTAAGTTTATCAGTATCATGATTAAACAAATCAAGGAATTAGAGTACTCTAATTCCTTGTACAAACTAACAAACAACTCTAAAAGAAGGTTGTGGAAGATTTAAAATGAATTATTTGCTTATTATAAAATTTAATTCCAGATTTTTTTTTACGAAATAGAAGACAACATTGACTTATTTGTACAGACTATTTCAGTTAGACTTTTAAATCGAAAACTCAGAGGGCACGGGCCTATATTTCAACAGATTTGCAAATTGGTGAAAGTATCAAAATATCTGGGGTAAAGGTAATCTGTTAAAATAAATTAATTAGCAAGATGCTATAGATATACCCCTCTTACACTTGATTGAATCTGAGAAAATCATAACGAATTTATTTTTACGAATGTAATTATTGTCTCAGATTGAATATATACTAATTTTATCTACAGTCATGTGCCAAAAGTATTCGCTGATTTTTATTTTTCCCATTAGTTTCTATGTAAACTCGTGAATTTTCAAAAAATTAATATTGAAGTTTTTTTCTGAGTGGATTTTCATACTTTTGAGAATTATTTGAAAATTTTATTGGTTATTGAACATAATTTTTACATGCCTTGTTTCAAAATGACAATGATTTTAGTACAAGTAAAATTTATGACGTCAAAATTTCCTTATATGGGCAACTAAAATTTTGATGTCTAATTTTTACTCTGTGATTAAAATTATATCATTGAAAAATGAATAACCTTCAAATTATATAAAAATAAACAGACAAACTTGAAATATTTTACAAATTTATAGTGGAAAAATCAACAAAATTGGCCAAGAGATTATTTCAGAATAAATTTTTGAAATTTTATGATTTAACATAGAAAGTAATGGGGAAAATGAAAAATAGCGAATACTTTTGGCACGAGACTGTAGATGTAAGTCAGATAAGTATTTTCAATGTTTTTATCTGTGTTTGATCATTTTTATATCATTCGACACTAAATAAAGCTAGAGTATCAAAAGAGAACATAACAAACTCTTTTACATGGAAATTACATTTATACACAATTTTCGTAAAGTTTTCCCTTCAATATACGATATTGAGATGTGGAATAAGTGTACGCGACACAACAAACATAAACAAACATCAAAATTGTCACAAAAAGTTTATTTTCAGAGACTTTATCACACGGACATTTCTTAATCTTTTGTCTGTTCAATTTATTCTGCTTAAAAAGCAGTAAGTTCGAAATATAAAAAAACAACTCTCATTCATAAACCAGTAATATTTTTTACACAAATACTGGACAATTAATTCCAATATACATGTCTTTGTAAAGGGCTATTGATTTCGAAGCAAATGATCAAATTCAAGGTTACTTTGAACCTTTACGGACAAAATAAGTATAAACAATATTCGTATAGTCTTCAGACTTAATATCACACCCCCTTTTGCTATGTCTGCACTTCAACGAAATGAAAAACTGGCTGAAAAATCAAAAAGTATGAATTGAATATTTTGGTAAAATCTTTAAATCTAGTTTTTGATATAAATATTGATAACTTGATACTTAGTTTAAAACTTTCATAAGCTTTTTAACTAATAGTAATTTTTAAATGATACACATGATAGAGATCATGTATGTCGGTTTTGTGCGATGTTACTCCACAAAACCATAAATACCATAAATTATTTGAAGTGTTGTCTCAGATTTAAAATCAATATGTTTGATTTTTTACATCAGTCGGTTAATGATTCTCATCTAGCTGTCGGTAATAGAGAGTTCCTCTATCATTTGTTTGTTTGTGTTGTCTTATATCTAACGTTCCCTATTACTATTGAAATTAAACGTTCATCGATTTGATTTTTATTGTGTGTTAATTGTTGTGCTTGGTCTGGGATTGTTGAAAGGGGAAGGTTTGGCCAAACAAACTAGTTTAACCCCTCCACATTTATATGTGTCTGTCTTA
>CAXARO010000056.1:0-10702 GCA_963971305.1 Arcuatula senhousia | reverse complement strand
ATAAATCTTCTGACTGTGATAGATTGACTCTCACACTATGTATATTGGCCAAAGTACCATTATTGGTACAAGATAAATCATCTGACTGTGATAGATTGACTCTGACACCAAGTCTATAGGCCACAGTACCATTTTTGTTACAGGATAAATCATCTGACTGTGATAGATTGACTCTGACACTATGTCTATAGGTCACAGTATCCTTATTGTTACTGGATAAATCATCTGACTGTGATATATTGACTCTGACAGTATGTCTATAGGTCACAGTATCATTATTGTTACAGGATAAATCTTCTGACTGTGATAGATTGACTCTCACACTATGTATATTGGCCAAAGTACCATTATTGGTACAAGATAAATCATCTGACTGTGATAGATTGACTCTGACACCAAGTCTATAGGCCACAGTACCATTTTTGTTACAGGATAAATCATCTGACTGTGATAGATTGACTCTGACACTATGTCTATAGGTCACAGTATCCTTATTGTTACTGGATAAATCATCTGACTGTGATATATTGACTCTGACAGTATGTCTATAGGTCACAGTATCATTATTGTTACAGGATAAATCTTCTGACTGTGATAGATTGACTCTCACACTATGTATATTGGCCAAAGTACCATTATTGGTACAAGATAAATCATCTGACTGTGATAGATTGACTCTGACACCAAGTCTATAGGCCACAGTACCATTTTTGTTACAGGATAAATCATCTGACTGTGATAGATTGACTCTGACACTATGTCTATAGGTCACAGTATCCTTATTGTTACTGGATAAATCATCTGACTGTGATATATTGACTCTGACAGTATGTCTATAGGTCACAGTATCATTATTGTTACAGGATAAATCTTCTGACTGTGATAGATTGACTCTCACACTATGTATATTGGCCAAAGTACCATTATTGGTACAAGATAAATCATCTGACTGTGATAGATTGACTCTGACACCAAGTCTATAGGCCACAGTACCATTTTTGTTACAGGATAAATCATCTGACTGTGATAGATTGACTCTGACACTATGTCTATAGGTCACAGTATCCTTATTGTTACTGGATAAATCATCTGACTGTGATATATTGACTCTGACAGTATGTCTATAGGTCACAGTATCATTATTGTTACAGGATAAATCTTCTGACTGTGATAGATTGACTCTCACACTATGTATATTGGCCAAAGTACCATTATTGGTACAAGATAAATCATCTGACTGTGATAGATTGACTCTGACACCAAGTCTATAGGCCACAGTACCATTTTTGTTACAGGATAAATCATCTGACTGTGATAGATTGACTCTGACACTATGTCTATAGGTCACAGTATCCTTATTGTTACTGGATAAATCATCTGACTGTGATATATTGACTCTGACAGTATGTCTATAGGTCACAGTATCATTATTGTTACAGGATAAATCTTCTGACTGTGATAGATTGACTCTCACACTATGTATATTGGCCAAAGTACCATTATTGGTACAAGATAAATCATCTGACTGTGATAGATTGACTCTGACACCAAGTCTATAGGCCACAGTACCATTTTTGTTACAGGATAAATCATCTGACTGTGATAGATTGACTCTGACACTATGTCTATAGGTCACAGTATCCTTATTGTTACTGGATAAATCATCTGACTGTGATATATTGACTCTGACAGTATGTCTATAGGTCACAGTATCATTATTGTTACAGGATAAATCTTCTGACTGTGATAGATTGACTCTCACACTATGTATATTGGCCAAAGTACCATTATTGGTACAAGATAAATCATCTGACTGTGATAGATTGACTCTGACACCAAGTCTATAGGCCACAGTACCATTTTTGTTACAGGATAAATCATCTGACTGTGATAGATTGACTCTGACACTATGTCTATAGGTCACAGTATCCTTATTGTTACTGGATAAATCATCTGACTGTGATATATTGACTCTGACAGTATGTCTATAGGTCACAGTATCATTATTGTTACAGGATAAATCTTCTGACTGTGATAGATTGACTCTCACACTATGTATATTGGCCAAAGTACCATTATTGGTACAAGATAAATCATCTGACTGTGATAGATTGACTCTGACACCAAGTCTATAGGCCACAGTACCATTTTTGTTACAGGATAAATCATCTGACTGTGATAGATTGACTCTGACACTATGTCTATAGGTCACAGTATCCTTATTGTTACTGGATAAATCATCTGACTGTGATATATTGACTCTGACAGTATGTCTATAGGTCACAGTATCATTATTGTTACAGGATAAATCTTCTGACTGTGATAGATTGACTCTCACACTATGTATATTGGCCAAAGTACCATTATTGGTACAAGATAAATCATCTGACTGTGATAGATTGACTCTGACACCAAGTCTATAGGCCACAGTACCATTTTTGTTACAGGATAAATCATCTGACTGTGATAGATTGACTCTGACACTATGTCTATAGGTCACAGTATCCTTATTGTTACTGGATAAATCATCTGACTGTGATATATTGACTCTGACAGTATGTCTATAGGTCACAGTATCATTATTGTTACAGGATAAATCTTCTGACTGTGATAGATTGACTCTCACACTATGTATATTGGCCAAAGTACCATTATTGGTACAAGATAAATCATCTGACTGTGATAGATTGACTCTGACACCAAGTCTATAGGCCACAGTACCATTTTTGTTACAGGATAAATCATCTGACTGTGATAGATTGACTCTGACACTATGTCTATAGGTCACAGTATCCTTATTGTTACTGGATAAATCATCTGACTGTGATATATTGACTCTGACAGTATGTCTATAGGTCACAGTATCATTATTGTTACAGGATAAATCTTCTGACTGTGATAGATTGACTCTCACACTATGTATATTGGCCAAAGTACCATTATTGGTACAAGATAAATCATCTGACTGTGATAGATTGACTCTGACACCAAGTCTATAGGCCACAGTACCATTTTTGTTACAGGATAAATCATCTGACTGTGATAGATTGACTCTGACACTATGTCTATAGGTCACAGTATCCTTATTGTTACTGGATAAATCATCTGACTGTGATATATTGACTCTGACAGTATGTCTATAGGTCACAGTATCATTATTGTTACAGGATAAATCTTCTGACTGTGATAGATTGACTCTCACACTATGTATATTGGCCAAAGTACCATTATTGGTACAAGATAAATCATCTGACTGTGATAGATTGACTCTGACACCAAGTCTATAGGCCACAGTACCATTTTTGTTACAGGATAAATCATCTGACTGTGATAGATTGACTCTGACACTATGTCTATAGGTCACAGTATCCTTATTGTTACTGGATAAATCATCTGACTGTGATATATTGACTCTGACAGTATGTCTATAGGTCACAGTATCATTATTGTTACAGGATAAATCTTCTGACTGTGATAGATTGACTCTCACACTATGTATATTGGCCAAAGTACCATTATTGGTACAAGATAAATCATCTGACTGTGATAGATTGACTCTGACACCAAGTCTATAGGCCACAGTACCATTTTTGTTACAGGATAAATCATCTGACTGTGATAGATTGACTCTGACACTATGTCTATAGGTCACAGTATCCTTATTGTTACTGGATAAATCATCTGACTGTGATATATTGACTCTGACAGTATGTCTATAGGTCACAGTATCATTATTGTTACAGGATAAATCTTCTGACTGTGATAGATTGACTCTCACACTATGTATATTGGCCAAAGTACCATTATTGGTACAAGATAAATCATCTGACTGTGATAGATTGACTCTGACACCAAGTCTATAGGCCACAGTACCATTTTTGTTACAGGATAAATCATCTGACTGTGATAGATTGACTCTGACACTATGTCTATAGGTCACAGTATCCTTATTGTTACTGGATAAATCATCTGACTGTGATATATTGACTCTGACAGTATGTCTATAGGTCACAGTATCATTATTGTTACAGGATAAATCTTCTGACTGTGATAGATTGACTCTCACACTATGTATATTGGCCAAAGTACCATTATTGGTACAAGATAAATCATCTGACTGTGATAGATTGACTCTGACACCAAGTCTATAGGCCACAGTACCATTTTTGTTACAGGATAAATCATCTGACTGTGATAGATTGACTCTGACACTATGTCTATAGGTCACAGTATCCTTATTGTTACTGGATAAATCATCTGACTGTGATATATTGACTCTGACAGTATGTCTATAGGTCACAGTATCATTATTGTTACAGGATAAATCTTCTGACTGTGATAGATTGACTCTCACACTATGTATATTGGCCAAAGTACCATTATTGGTACAAGATAAATCATCTGACTGTGATAGATTGACTCTGACACCAAGTCTATAGGCCACAGTACCATTTTTGTTACAGGATAAATCATCTGACTGTGATAGATTGACTCTGACACTATGTCTATAGGTCACAGTATCCTTATTGTTACTGGATAAATCATCTGACTGTGATATATTGACTCTGACAGTATGTCTATAGGTCACAGTATCATTATTGTTACAGGATAAATCTTCTGACTGTGATAGATTGACTCTCACACTATGTATATTGGCCAAAGTACCATTATTGGTACAAGATAAATCATCTGACTGTGATAGATTGACTCTGACACCAAGTCTATAGGCCACAGTACCATTTTTGTTACAGGATAAATCATCTGACTGTGATAGATTGACTCTGACACTATGTCTATAGGTCACAGTATCCTTATTGTTACTGGATAAATCATCTGACTGTGATATATTGACTCTGACAGTATGTCTATAGGTCACAGTATCATTATTGTTACAGGATAAATCTTCTGACTGTGATAGATTGACTCTCACACTATGTATATTGGCCAAAGTACCATTATTGGTACAAGATAAATCATCTGACTGTGATAGATTGACTCTGACACCAAGTCTATAGGCCACAGTACCATTTTTGTTACAGGATAAATCATCTGACTGTGATAGATTGACTCTGACACTATGTCTATAGGTCACAGTATCCTTATTGTTACTGGATAAATCATCTGACTGTGATATATTGACTCTGACAGTATGTCTATAGGTCACAGTATCATTATTGTTACAGGATAAATCTTCTGACTGTGATAGATTGACTCTCACACTATGTATATTGGCCAAAGTACCATTATTGGTACAAGATAAATCATCTGACTGTGATAGATTGACTCTGACACCAAGTCTATAGGCCACAGTACCATTTTTGTTACAGGATAAATCATCTGACTGTGATAGATTGACTCTGACACTATGTCTATAGGTCACAGTATCCTTATTGTTACTGGATAAATCATCTGACTGTGATATATTGACTCTGACAGTATGTCTATAGGTCACAGTATCATTATTGTTACAGGATAAATCTTCTGACTGTGATAGATTGACTCTCACACTATGTATATTGGCCAAAGTACCATTATTGGTACAAGATAAATCATCTGACTGTGATAGATTGACTCTGACACCAAGTCTATAGGCCACAGTACCATTTTTGTTACAGGATAAATCATCTGACTGTGATAGATTGACTCTGACACTATGTCTATAGGTCACAGTATCCTTATTGTTACTGGATAAATCATCTGACTGTGATATATTGACTCTGACAGTATGTCTATAGGTCACAGTATCATTATTGTTACAGGATAAATCTTCTGACTGTGATAGATTGACTCTCACACTATGTATATTGGCCAAAGTACCATTATTGGTACAAGATAAATCATCTGACTGTGATAGATTGACTCTGACACCAAGTCTATAGGCCACAGTACCATTTTTGTTACAGGATAAATCATCTGACTGTGATAGATTGACTCTGACACTATGTCTATAGGTCACAGTATCCTTATTGTTACTGGATAAATCATCTGACTGTGATATATTGACTCTGACAGTATGTCTATAGGTCACAGTATCATTATTGTTACAGGATAAATCTTCTGACTGTGATAGATTGACTCTCACACTATGTATATTGGCCAAAGTACCATTATTGGTACAAGATAAATCATCTGACTGTGATAGATTGACTCTGACACCAAGTCTATAGGCCACAGTACCATTTTTGTTACAGGATAAATCATCTGACTGTGATAGATTGACTCTGACACTATGTCTATAGGTCACAGTATCCTTATTGTTACTGGATAAATCATCTGACTGTGATATATTGACTCTGACAGTATGTCTATAGGTCACAGTATCATTATTGTTACAGGATAAATCTTCTGACTGTGATAGATTGACTCTCACACTATGTATATTGGCCAAAGTACCATTATTGGTACAAGATAAATCATCTGACTGTGATAGATTGACTCTGACACCAAGTCTATAGGCCACAGTACCATTTTTGTTACAGGATAAATCATCTGACTGTGATAGATTGACTCTGACACTATGTCTATAGGTCACAGTATCCTTATTGTTACTGGATAAATCATCTGACTGTGATATATTGACTCTGACAGTATGTCCATAGGTCACAGTATCATTATTGTTACAGGATAAATCTTCTGACTGTGATAGATTGACTCTCACACTATGTATATTGGCCAAAGTACCATTATTGGTACAAGATAAATCATCTGACTGTGATAGATTGACTCTGACACCAAGTCTATAGGCCACAGTACCATTTTTGTTACAGGATAAATCATCTGACTGTGATAGATTGACTCTGACACTATGTCTATAGGTCACAGTATCCTTATTGTTACTGGATAAATCATCTGACTGTGATATATTGACTCTGACAGTATGTCTATAGGTCACAGTATCATTATTGTTACAGGATAAATCTTCTGACTGTGATAGATTGACTCTCACACTATGTATATTGGCCAAAGTACCATTATTGGTACAAGATAAATCATCTGACTGTGATAGATTGACTCTGACACCAAGTCTATAGGCCACAGTACCATTTTTGTTACAGGATAAATCATCTGACTGTGATAGATTGACTCTGACACTATGTCTATAGGTCACAGTATCCTTATTGTTACTGGATAAATCATCTGACTGTGATATATTGACTCTGACAGTATGTCTATAGGTCACAGTATCATTATTGTTACAGGATAAATCTTCTGACTGTGATAGATTGACTCTCACACTATGTATATTGGCCAAAGTACCATTATTGGTACAAGATAAATCATCTGACTGTGATAGATTGACTCTGACACCAAGTCTATAGGCCACAGTACCATTTTTGTTACAGGATAAATCATCTGACTGTGATAGATTGACTCTGACACTATGTCTATAGGTCACAGTATCCTTATTGTTACTGGATAAATCATCTGACTGTGATATATTGACTCTGACAGTATGTCTATAGGTCACAGTATCATTATTGTTACAGGATAAATCTTCTGACTGTGATAGATTGACTCTCACACTATGTATATTGGCCAAAGTACCATTATTGGTACAAGATAAATCATCTGACTGTGATAGATTGACTCTGACACCAAGTCTATAGGCCACAGTACCATTTTTGTTACAGGATAAATCATCTGACTGTGATAGATTGACTCTGACACTATGTCTATAGGTCACAGTATCCTTATTGTTACTGGATAAATCATCTGACTGTGATATATTGACTCTGACAGTATGTCTATAGGTCACAGTATCATTATTGTTACAGGATAAATCTTCTGACTGTGATAGATTGACTCTCACACTATGTATATTGGCCAAAGTACCATTATTGGTACAAGATAAATCATCTGACTGTGATAGATTGACTCTGACACCAAGTCTATAGGCCACAGTACCATTTTTGTTACAGGATAAATCATCTGACTGTGATAGATTGACTCTGACACTATGTCTATAGGTCACAGTATCCTTATTGTTACTGGATAAATCATCTGACTGTGATATATTGACTCTGACAGTATGTCTATAGGTCACAGTATCATTATTGTTACAGGATAAATCTTCTGACTGTGATAGATTGACTCTCACACTATGTATATTGGCCAAAGTACCATTATTGGTACAAGATAAATCATCTGACTGTGATAGATTGACTCTGACACCAAGTCTATAGGCCACAGTACCATTTTTGTTACAGGATAAATCATCTGACTGTGATAGATTGACTCTGACACTATGTCTATAGGTCACAGTATCCTTATTGTTACTGGATAAATCATCTGACTGTGATATATTGACTCTGACAGTATGTCTATAGGTCACAGTATCATTATTGTTACAGGATAAATCTTCTGACTGTGATAGATTGACTCTCACACTATGTATATTGGCCAAAGTACCATTATTGGTACAAGATAAATCATCTGACTGTGATAGATTGACTCTGACACCAAGTCTATAGGCCACAGTACCATTTTTGTTACAGGATAAATCATCTGACTGTGATAGATTGACTCTGACACTATGTCTATAGGTCACAGTATCCTTATTGTTACTGGATAAATCATCTGACTGTGATATATTGACTCTGACAGTATGTCTATAGGTCACAGTATCATTATTGTTACAGGATAAATCTTCTGACTGTGATAGATTGACTCTCACACTATGTATATTGGCCAAAGTACCATTATTGGTACAAGATAAATCATCTGACTGTGATAGATTGACTCTGACACCAAGTCTATAGGCCACAGTACCATTTTTGTTACAGGATAAATCATCTGACTGTGATAGATTGACTCTGACACTATGTCTATAGGTCACAGTATCCTTATTGTTACTGGATAAATCATCTGACTGTGATATATTGACTCTGACAGTATGTCTATAGGTCACAGTATCATTATTGTTACAGGATAAATCTTCTGACTGTGATAGATTGACTCTCACACTATGTATATTGGCCAAAGTACCATTATTGGTACAAGATAAATCATCTGACTGTGATAGATTGACTCTGACACCAAGTCTATAGGCCACAGTACCATTTTTGTTACAGGATAAATCATCTGACTGTGATAGATTGACTCTGACACTATGTCTATAGGTCACAGTATCCTTATTGTTACTGGATAAATCATCTGACTGTGATATATTGACTCTGACAGTATGTCTATAGGTCACAGTATCATTATTGTTACAGGATAAATCTTCTGACTGTGATAGATTGACTCTCACACTATGTATATTGGCCAAAGTACCATTATTGGTACAAGATAAATCATCTGACTGTGATAGATTGACTCTGACACCAAGTCTATAGGCCACAGTACCATTTTTGTTACAGGATAAATCATCTGACTGTGATAGATTGACTCTGACACTATGTCTATAGGTCACAGTATCCTTATTGTTACTGGATAAATCATCTGACTGTGATATATTGACTCTGACAGTATGTCTATAGGTCACAGTATCATTATTGTTACAGGATAAATCTTCTGACTGTGATAGATTGACTCTCACACTATGTATATTGGCCAAAGTACCATTATTGGTACAAGATAAATCATCTGACTGTGATAGATTGACTCTGACACCAAGTCTATAGGCCACAGTACCATTTTTGTTACAGGATAAATCATCTGACTGTGATAGATTGACTCTGACACTATGTCTATAGGTCACAGTATCCTTATTGTTACTGGATAAATCATCTGACTGTGATATATTGACTCTGACAGTATGTCTATAGGTCACAGTATCATTATTGTTACAGGATAAATCTTCTGACTGTGATAGATTGACTCTCACACTATGTATATTGGCCAAAGTACCATTATTGGTACAAGATAAATCATCTGACTGTGATAGATTGACTCTGACACCAAGTCTATAGGCCACAGTACCATTTTTGTTACAGGATAAATCATCTGACTGTGATAGATTGACTCTGACACTATGTCTATAGGTCACAGTATCCTTATTGTTACTGGATAAATCATCTGACTGTGATATATTGACTCTGACAGTATGTCTATAGGTCACAGTATCATTATTGTTACAGGATAAATCTTCTGACTGTGATAGATTGACTCTCACACTATGTATATTGGCCAAAGTACCATTATTGGTACAAGATAAATCATCTGACTGTGATAGATTGACTCTGACACCAAGTCTATAGGCCACAGTACCATTTTTGTTACAGGATAAATCATCTGACTGTGATAGATTGACTCTGACACTATGTCTATAGGTCACAGTATCCTTATTGTTACTGGATAAATCATCTGACTGTGATATATTGACTCTGACAGTATGTCTATAGGTCACAGTATCATTATTGTTACAGGATAAATCTTCTGACTGTGATAGATTGACTCTCACACTATGTATATTGGCCAAAGTACCATTATTGGTACAAGATAAATCATCTGACTGTGATAGATTGACTCTGACACCAAGTCTATAGGCCACAGTACCATTTTTGTTACAGGATAAATCATCTGACTGTGATAGATTGACTCTGACACTATGTCTATAGGTCACAGTATCCTTATTGTTACTGGATAAATCATCTGACTGTGATATATTGACTCTGACAGTATGTCTATAGGTCACAGTATCATTATTGTTACAGGATAAATCTTCTGACTGTGATAGATTGACTCTCACACTATGTATATT
>CAXARO010000055.1:0-18796 GCA_963971305.1 Arcuatula senhousia | reverse complement strand
ATTATTTTCTCCCCGAGTCGAAACCAACACGACCATTAATGCATAAAATGAATATTTACCTGTCGTAATGACAATAAAAGTTGATCTCTGAGATCAGTTAAACTGAAACCTTATTAGACAGAAAAAAAAATTATAATTGGTAGAAAATGTATATCTAAAGCTTGAGGTAGACCACTCTAATCTATTGGCACCAAAGAAATTTAATTAATATTATGATTTAGAATACATTTAAAAACAGGATTACTATTAAAATGTGAAGTTAAGTTTTCATGCATCAAGTTAACCTTGTTTGTGTGAGTGTCAACTTGACCTAAATTATGAAGCTTTACAAAAAACGATATACCATGCGGACATGTTAGCAACAAGATCGATTTTCATGTAAAAAGTTTTCCCAAAGTTATTAATTGCTGTGTTTGTGAAACTGGGATAGTTTTTCCGTTGTAAAATAAATCAATAAATAAAACTCTCGATTATAATATACAAACATATTTTTGTACATTAGGAATATTGGGCTAAGTGTTATAACTTGTTTAACTCTTTACATATTCTTTAGCTAATTCAAAATGAAGGTTGTTTGCTGTTTCTTTATATATTTGTCGTTAATTATTGGAGGCTCATTCTGTGTTTTGATATTAATGACAATGAATGAGTTGTACAAAGTATTTAAGGAGTATACATATTATCAGAAAATAAGCCAATGCGGGTGTTAGTAAAATTTGTTTTCCTTTATGAAATGTTACGGTCTCATCAGCAGCAAATTAACCAAAATCAAAATATTATAATTTGGGAAATGAAAAACAATAGATATTGAAAAATAAGTACTTGTACGAGGGTAGTTAGAAAATGGGAGGCGAGTCCAGTATCCAAAACAGGGGATGGATCCAGAAATTTTAGAAAGGGTTTTCCGCCTTGTGTCTACTTAAAACGGGAGTTCCGAGTAAATTTTGCCTTAAATGTACACGAATTTATATATTTTTTTAGGAAAGTGGGGTCCAACCACCCCCCACCCCCTTCCCCCCGAACACCCCCTTTTCTTAATTCGCCATTGGATGATGTATAATGTAGCATTACAAAGAAAGAATTTTGTGGATTTTCTGTCAGTTTTGAATTTATAATCCATCGAAATACAATGTATTACATAAACATTTCATTAGTCAAATTCCCGCCCAACAAGTTTGACCTTGGGAAGCCTCTACACTACAGCGGTGATCAACCTATTGATTTCATTACAAACACAAACTTAAACAGATTCAAAGTAAACAAAACTGTAATAAGGATTGACCCTCAATCTATTTAATAAAGTACTTTGAACTTAAAAATTGAAATAACAGTAATCGATATGAAATCAAATATTTCCATAGAAAACCTTTTTCTTGTCCTTAAAGAGCATTTACCCCGACCTGACAACATCTATATTAAAGACTTTTTAATCGTAAGGCCCTTTGATTTCCCGGTTTTGAGCCTGTATAAAGGTTTACTAGGGTGTGGGAAAATATTCCATTCGAAAGAAGCAGAGAGGCGCTAGCTGGGGATCCGATTGTCACAAGTCCAAAAGAGCAAAACGGTACAAACAAACAGACATCATAAAAACACACAAAACAACTGAACAGCAATCAACATAGCGAACGCCAGTCGTAACGAAAGTGAACGAGGTGCTCCGGAAGGAATTTGATAACATATGTAAATCTGGGTTATGGTTTTCATATCAACATGTAAATATAAAAACATCGATATATGTATCATATTCATAAAAACTACAGCAAATCCCGTATTTTTTTTTAAAGAACCACAAATCCCGTATTTTTTTAAAGAACCACAAATCCCTACCCCATTCGGAATGAGCTGCAGATTTATGAAACCAAAAACTCTAAAAGATTAAAACGACAAAACAATGGTTTATCTATGGAGGGCCATTAACTCTATAGTTTTGACCCAACGAACTTAAGGATGGTCACTCCTCATGTTTCAGAATTTCAGTCCAGATTTCGAAACTCATCTAGACTTTACCTTCAAAAACTGATGAAATTTTTTGCACACTGACCCCTACTTTTTATGATATTTTCTAAATATATATACCTTTAAAACAAACTGTATAAAATTTAGTAAAACTCTTGATACAACTTTATGGTTTTTTAGGCCAATAAAGTCCCAATGTTAAAGTAATGTAAACTCTAGAGGATTCTAATTTCCCGCCAAATTTTTGACGTCATATATCTCAGAAACCAGCACACGGACCTATGGTTTTCTTTTTGTCATTTGATAAAGTTGACAACTATTAATCATTTACACCACAAATTATAAAAAGTTTGATAGAAAAAAGTTCAGGAGTGATAATCATTAAGAGAAATTTATAACATGCATAAGATGAAGTTAAATAACCATAATGCTTTAATTCGAGTCATATTCTCTTTAAGGATCAGTTATCATAGCAAAACGTGTTCAATGTGTTACAGATTTTGGAATTAATATTAAAATCCTGAAATTCTTTTCTAGTGCTGGTAGAGTCTTTTATACTATTGGGCAAAACACCTTTAACTAGTTCAGACAAATTGTTTTTTCTCTAGTTCTTCTTAAGCTGGACATATACAAAGAACAAAAAAAAGTTCATATGATGAGGAACAGTTCATAGAGATGATTGAAAGGCGTAACAAACAAAAGCGTAACTCTAAGGCGCCGTTGGCTTAACATTTAAACAAACATCACCGTTTCTAAAAGGTGTCGTTGGCTTAAATATTTTAACCAGCATTTCTCAAAAGCGTTTACAATCGAAATGAACAAACGCCAGATTTTTTCAAAGGCGACGTTTGCTTTACAAAAAAAAAAACAGAAAAAAAACAGCGTTTCTTAAAGGCATGGAGAGTTTTTTTAACATCAAAACAAACAACAGCGTTTGTCAAAGTCGTAGTTAGCTTGACATTTAAACAAATACTAGCTTTTCCCAAAAGGCGTAGCTACCCTTAGATTTAAACAAACACTAGCGTAACTCAAAGGCGTCGTTACGCTAAGATCTAAACAAACACGAGCTTTCTCAAAGTTGTCGTTAGCTTAATATACAAACAAACACTAGCTTTTCTCAAAGGCGTCGTAAGCTTAACATTTAAACAAACACCAGAATTCTCAAAGGCGTCGTTACCCGAAGATTTAAACAATCATATATGTCTGTCAAAGACGTCGTTAGCTTAATCACGGGGTAGAATGTCTACGACAAAAAATGTTCTGGCATAGCAGTGAACGAAGAATGGCAGAAAATATTTTTTATCAATTTTTCGAAAGATTCTGCGCATATTTACAGCTAAAAATGGACTATATTCCACGTGTTTATATTTGTACTCCTCAGGCAAAATAGGTAAACTACAAAGGAAGTTCGAAGATGACGATTTTAAAAATACATGTAAGCTAAACATTTTGATTTTACTGTATTTTTGTTTTAAAGATAATAATAGTTTATGCCGAAAAAGATTGTCTTTGTCTTTTTCATGGCTTTAAGCTTTAATTAACATATAATAGCATAACCTGTGAAAAAGTTATTAGAATTTGAAGAAAAACATATATTTATGATGAAGACCTCAAACAGAAGAGAATGAAGCTACCCTACAAACATTTTTAATCTTATAATAACAAAAAAAACTAAAGATTAAAAAAAGTTAAAAATCCCAAAAAAATATAACATTCAGCTACTGCTCAGACAATCAGTTTACCCCACTACAACCAAAATTAAACTATGCAAACCTAAAATTATATAATTTCAGGTAAAAGAAAATACACTTCAAGAAACAGACTAACATTTTAATGGAATCTACACTTAAGACAAATACAAATAATGAAAAGCGCAAATCTGTATCCTTTAAGCTCTTAATAAACTCAAAACTGCAAAATAAGCAAGATTTTTTCCAACAATTTCAAGTAGCAGTTACAGCAAACAAAGCTACAATGAAGACTATCATATTTGTATTGTACACTTATCTTCTTTCTATTGTAGACTAATCTGACTTTTTAAATTGAAAATTCAACAGGTAATATTTTGCTGTAGGTAAATTTCTCTTTCCAAGAACAAATTAATCTCCTCTGTATAGATGTCAATTTTACTGATCACAGAGATCATCTTCCATTGTTGCAAATTTCAATAGAAGGATTAAGTTGTAGTTTACCTAATTTCATTGAGGAGTACAAATATAAACACGTGGATTATAGTCCATTTCTAGCTGTAAAATACTATATCAAAATTATATTGCCCATGCTCAACATAGTGGCTTGTTATTGATATTAGGCCAAACCGTTTTTAAATTTAATTAATGGTTTTAGTGTGGTTTAAAATTGATGCATATCGAGGCCCCTTTGGACAATATCTTCAAAAGGTGGGCATAGTTATGTTATTTTGTACCTGTAACATGTTTTAGTCATTCAATGTTGATATGCATAGTTTCTTTGGGCACAAGAATAGAGGCTTAATATCGAAAATTCAAATTAAGAAGATTTGGAACGGCACAAACATTGCAAAGAGAATTATGCATGGTTAATACTACTAAAAACCATCCTTAATTTTCTTGTCCCCGATTTAGTCGTAGACATTCTACCCCGTGTTAATATTGAAACAAAATATCAAAATTTCTAAATTGCGTCGTTAGCTCTATAACATTCAAACAAACACATTTAAAAAAAAAGGGTCGTTGGATAAACATTTAAACAAACACCATTGTTTGTCAAAGACGTTGCTAGCTTAACATTTAAACAAACACCATTTTTTCCCAAAGCATCGTAGCTTAACATTTAAGCAAACACAGGCTTTTCGCAAAGGTTCCGTTAGCTTAACATTTTAACAAACACTTGCTTTTCCAAAAGGCGTTGTAAGCTGAACATTTAAACAGACACAAACTTTTCCCAAAAGCGTCGTGAGCTTCATATCTAAGCAAACACTAGCTTTTCCCAAAGATGTCGTAAGCTTCATATTTAAACACCAGCGTTTTTCAAAAACACCGTAAGCTTAACGTTTAAGCAAACACCAGCGTTTGTCAAAGACGTCGTAGGCTGAACATTTAAACAAACAACAGTATTTGTCAAAGTAGTCTTAAGCTTAACATTAAAACATCACCAGCGTTTGTCAAAGGCATCGTCAGCCTTGATTATGTGATTACTAGACCATTTTTAGGGTGATGTTCTGATTACCAAAGAACCCCATGATGACCTTCAATATTGTTATTAGCACCCGGATCGAAAATGCGCAAGCCCTTTTCTTTTAACTTTGTTCGTCTGTCCATCTCTTTCTGTCCGTCCACAATGTCTTGTCAACACTTAAACTTAAAACATCTTAAATTTTTCTTGTGATTCAGAACTTATTTCTTTATCTAACCAATATTGGCCTGGCAATTCGCTCATGTATGAATCTATTAGCTATCCATAGTAAGTAATAGTATATCATAGTCTTGCGTTCGTTTCTGTCTCGTTATTCAAATTTAGGTAATGCTTATCTTCGTTACCCTTCGCAATAGGACTCTTAGCAAATTTACGTTTTCAAACGCAAGTCTTCGTTTCTATACGCTATTCATGTTTTATCATCGTACTGATTCGTCGGAATCAGACTGGCGCGATGAAGGACGATGCATGACGAATGATAAAAGAATCATAAACGAACAATTACCGTGCATTAAATAAGAGGTGCGATTTCAAACAGATGATAGACGAATTCTTAATTCGTCGGGAAATTTTGAACATGTTCAAAATTAACCGACGAATTTGAAGAATCGCAACTGTTAGTTCCAAAGGCTTCCGAAGGCTTACGAAACCGAAAACGAAGGGTAACTATGGTTTACTATCAATTACGATTACAAACTATTTTTAAAAAACTACTATTCGCCGGTCATCGCAACCCTTATTTAATGCAATTCGGTTAAGTGTGAGGGGGCCTTAAATAAGGCTGTTCAGTTGACACAATCTGTTACAGTTAACTTGCTATATATTTTCAACGGACCATTTCACTTGAAGGGGGGGCCTTGGTTTTTGTTTTGATCAAATTTTTTTTTCCAAAAAAAAGCGCGGACAAAATATTTATTTTTCGAAGGCGTCGCGACAGAATAGTTTTTTTATTATCAGTATTATTTTTTATATATATATCATTTATATGCAAAATACACCCATATGGGTCAAAGGAAAAACAAAAACATGTAAGATACAAACATATACACAAAACAACATAGTATACAGAACATAAATATATGGAGTTATAATTTTGAACATTTTGACCAATGTGGACCCTATTTTCGTAGTACCAATGACTGCTTTATAATGTCGCATACAATTGGAATCAGTTCTATATCGGGATTCAAAATTTGTTGCATATGTTAAGTTTTATTATTTAGGTCGATGTTTTGGTTTAGGTTTAATTTATAAAACATAGTTTGTCTTAATTGTTTGTTAATGTTACAATAGAGAAGAAAATGATATTCATCTTCAACATCTTCACATACAGAGCACAGTCTATTTTTCTCTTTTAATATTTCTGTATCTTCCTAATTTTATATTTAATTTGTGGTCGCTGACTCTTAACTGTGTTATTAATTGTCTGTTTTTAAAACTTGTTTCTTTCAATAGATATTTTTTTAAACCAAATTCAGTCTTTAATTGTTTGTATAAAAAAAATTTAAAATTATCGGTCAAGCTGGCTAATTTCTGCATTATTATATTTTTGCTTGCACACATTTCACAGATTTTTTGATCAGACACCGATTTCTTCGTGACTGACTTTTGGAGCAGGGCTATAAAAATCTTTCTTCGTCATCAGCCACTAGTAGAAAAGTTCAAAATTTAGTTAAAAGATATGGTGGTTAATTGTTTTAATTAATGTTTGACTGGTCTGCTGTACTGAGATGATCACCTCAATATCCCTATTGTGTCTCAAAACTATGTTGTGTTCTATGGTCTTTACCGGATCCTAAGATCGCAATGAAAGAGGGAGGTTTGGCGCCATAAAACCTGGTTTAACCCACCATTTCGTTTGAATGCCTGTACCAAGTCAGGACCATTGCGATCCACCAATTCTCCGATATGACTGATTCGTTTTTGTCATTTTATCTGGACTATGAGATTGATCATTCAAGTTCTGTAGTTTTGTTATTACCTTTATTTGTAGTTATCTTCTGTTTTTTGGTTAAAACTACTTTTTAAGTTATTTTTAATTTTAATAAAGGATTTGTCAAAATTCTCAAATTCTGTGATATCTAATTCACATTCTTCAAAAATTTTTGAAGCAAGGGTGTACCACGAGTACATTCCTTCATTGTGTAGATTTTGATTACAATATATATGCTTCTTTTAACAAAGGGTTAATCTTTTCAGAGTTTAGTCTACAAAAATACATCATTACTTGAATTTTAATGAAACTTGGAGTTTCAATAGGCAATCTACCAAGTTCTGACTTTGATGAGATATTGCATGCCGTTTTTTTTAGTCCTAAAATCGATTTGCAATATCTGTTGTGTATTTTTCAAATGAGGATCTATCTGCCAGAGTCAGAGTATGGAAGATATTACCATTTCTACTGGCTCTATCTTTTGCTCTAGCTATAGGCAAAAATTCCTCCATAAACCATATTTTACAGTTATATAATAAAATTGGTCTAATTAATAGATCGAAAAGTTTGCATGAGAGTTTTACGGGAAGAGACTGAAAATGGGAAAAGCTGCTCTTAACAGCAAACAGTGCCTTAAGTCCTTTTTTTTGTTAATTCCTGTATAGACCTTTTAAATTTACCTTTATAGCAGCAATCCTTCTTCAGAATATTTTTTTTTTCTTACCCTCAGCTGCCAAAATATTTTTTTTCATCAAAAATAATTTTCAAAGAATAATTTTTAGGAAAAAACCAAGTCCCCCCCTTCACGTTAAATGGTCGGTCTCAAAAGGATCCCAATCCCGAATAGACGTGGACACTTTTGATGCAAATGTTAACCGTTGTGATCTCTTCCTAAAACATGAGCGATTAGATGTGCGTTTTTGTTTAATAAGTTCCGACTCATCACCGAATAAAATGTTTTGATTGATTATTTATTGATTATTATTTTGAGCCGAAGACACACTGTCTTACATTTAGCGTCTTTGTCTTTGTTTACAAAGTTTTTCATGAACTAATGACAAGTTTGATTTTGAATCGAAGAATTAAAATAAGATCAAATAAGCTCTGATGTCATCGTACATGTTGTCGTTGATCAGTATATTTTCTAGAACGTTCAGTTTGGGAAGAGGTGCGTGGGGCGAATGAGCGTTAAAAAGAAAATGAAATGAAAAGATTAAGATTTGTCTACCTAAAAAATGTAATAACTCATCGCCATCATGGGTTTCTCCTTTTTCTGTATTTACATAGGCGACTAGCAAAATTGGTAATGAAACTGTGAAAAGCATATGAGGACGAAAACAATCAAAATCAGCATTATAGGCAATTTTTTCGCCGTAGACCTCTCCACTCTCTACAAGCTGTGCTCGCTATTACATCTCATGTGTACACTTTGTTTATAACAATTTATTACATTTTATGTAAATTCTAAAATCTAAGGTTTAACTCCCTCCATCATAATTTTGTCCTTAGCTAATTCTATTTAGATTGTTTTTAGTTTTATACTTTTAAGCATCTTTTGAAATTGATGATTTCCTATATTTAGGTGATATTGCTGCTGATGAGGAATAAATTTCCGAAGTGGCCGTACAGCTCATAAAAAAATAATTGCAGTTGGAGTCAACATGTTTGGTGTTGTCTCATGTTTATTTACTCCATATCCTTTCATAAATTATTAAACCACAATATTTTTAAACGTGGAAAGATCATGCTCAAAGATCAATATTTACCTATCCAAAATTCTCCATTCATGTTCCCAAATCCATATTTGTAGTTTGCCCAATCACGATAAAAATCAACAGAACCATTAATACGACGCTGAAATACCTAAAGCAATAATCAGATTTGTTATGAATCCTAAACCACAAGATATAAAAACATTTTAACAACGAAAATGATGTCAATATGTACTAATTACATTTGTGTAAGTGCTTGGCTCGTGAAAAAAAGCAAAATCCTAGAATTTACAGAAGCAAAAAATTCATATCTATAGAGATTCCCTCTCTGAATAGTTCCATTGGAAACATACATGTATTCAAGATGGCCGACCTTTTGACCTTATTACATGTAACGACATGTCTTTGCAATATCAGCTTCATTCAAAAGAAAGCTTTGGGTAATGTGAGATTTCGTTTGTTCCATTTCACTTGAAATTATTAAACATTCAATTTGGGTTATTGGTTGTGCATCGTGGGATAAGGCTATTCCTTTATAGGCCGAAATAAAAATCATTACAGACGGAGCAAAAAGTACTGTCTCGAACCTTGTTTTGATGTTCATCTCTAACATCCGCTATACTCAGAGCTGCTGGTGTAAGTTTAATTCCCCGAGGTTTCCCGTTCAGGCATCAACACTTTTGTGTTAAAAACACATCAAAGCTATATCAAAATTAAATTTTCTAACCCCTACCCCAGAGATAGGCAGTTCGAAATTTAAGTTATTATTGTTCTTTGCCTTCATAGTCATACTCGTCTGGTATTTTCAGCTTTTGGTAGAGCACCTCTGATGAGTCTTCAATAGACAAAACGCGAGACAAACGTAGCACAATTTATTGTCTAGGTCTTTGTTGTAATTTTAATTCATTTAAATAAATTGGCAGGGCAACGAATGTGCTACAACGAGCAAACTGCTTTATGTTCCGGAGCACATGAGTACTTTCTTGTTACGACTTGAGCTCGTGTTGTTGGTGTCTGTTAGGTTGATTATGTGTTTTTGTGCCTTTTTTGTTTCTTTGTGTTGTTTTCGTTCGTGTATGTTGGTTTTATCTTTGCCCTTTCCGACTTTTGATACTCGAATGACCCCTTCGTACCTCTGCTTCCCCCATTGGTGCCTCTGCTTCCCAAATTGGTGCCTCTTTGCTTAATTTTAAACTTACAGTCCAGCCGCCTCCGTGATTGGCGTTTTCACAATACATAGAGCCAATGGATGGAAAGTTTATAACATCGCTCTGGCATCTACCTCCGCAATAATCTGAAAATCCAAACATTTAAAAGTCACAAGCAACTTGGTTTATCGAGACTTAATATTAGAGTTTTAACAATTAAAATCAAATCCACTGCAGTTCATTTGTATAATTAAAAATCTGGGAGAAAAGACAGCAAGAAATAAGGACGGGCGTGAAAGTCTTAGAATACTCCTAAACGTTTAATTCTCCAATTTTCTTGACGTCAATTTTATTCAAAGTTCATGTATAAACATTTTTACATCCATTTTGAAATATTGAAATATGTGACGTCAGATGTTTTACGTTAACGTTGATTTTACAATCAATTAACATCCAATTTTACTGAACTTTGTTTGGTACAAATCCATGATACAGATATTTTTTTAGTAGATGTAAGGGGCAACCCAACACTTAGGCTAAAAACATTGTGTCGTTTAATTTTCTTAAATTATGAAATGTGACTAAAGATTTCGAGTTTCTTTTTTTTTTAAAATGTCCCATATACCAAAGATAAAATAATCATTATTGCTTGATTAAATTGCAATATTTTTAGTTGGACAATAATGTACAGTACAAATTATTATGAAAAAAAAAACAAAATTCCCATTTTTGCAGTATTCAGCCTAAGACCCTTTCCTCATTTTCTGTCTTGTTCAATTAGATATTCAATTTATTTTGATTATTGGAGGTCATGTTTCATTATCTAGGATAGGCTTTCATATTATTCTTAAGTCATGCTATAATCAGTCTGTAATCTCTTCTTTTTTCATATAGCTGCATGAGCTAGTATATCTAGAATGTAATTCTAACTTTGATGTTGAAAATTTTATTCATATTCTGAGTATTATTTATGATGTTTCGGACTTTATTGTATTAAATATTTATTAACAGTATTGACTGTAATTTAAGAAAGCTCTGGTCCTCATCAGTTGTCAAAACATTGTTCTATATTTTAATACAGCTAGACAATTATATAACACCACTTAACACTTAATAATTCATATTTTGACAGCCCCACGAAATAAGAGTATTAATGAGGCTGTACACAGGCAAATATGACTTGCATCAGTTTCATGTAAATTGAATTTTGCGTGAAATTCGTGTGAATCACACTTAGAAAACGACAATTTAACTTGAAGGGGTAGCTTTGGTTGTCATATATCCACTTTATATATGATAATGATATTTTGACAAACCTAAGTAATAAGGGTAATAGTGAGGCTGTACACAAGCAAATTTGACTCACATCTGTGTCATGTTAATTTTAGTCTCACGTGAAATTCATGTGACGAGAGTGTACCCAACGTGAATTTCATATTCAAGTCACGTGAGTCTTAATTACCTCTCACGTATAATTTGTGTGAAGTAAATTAACGTGATTTTCATCTGAAACCGACGAACAATTCATATGAATTTCAACGTAAAAGCTCATTTCACACATATCTTACGCGAAACAACTTTTTCACGTGAGTTTCGCACCAAAGCTGGATTTGGGTGAGTTCAGTGTAAATCTGCTCACGTGAACCCCAGGCGAGTCAAAGTTTCCTTTGTATTGGCATTCCCTAAGATTGTACTCTCCAACAATTTGTTTTCTGCTTTCGACGATAAGTATCACTCCCTCCTCTGCCGAGTTTGAGACTAGTTTATTGGAGCAGTATAACGAACAACATTAGGAGCCAGGATGGTAATGCGCTACAAGGCATCGAGTGTTCTCTAAACACAACCTTGAACATAAAATGTTGGACTGTACTAATCTATCCGAATGCTTACTATCAGTATCTGCTATGCTCTTTTGATAAACAATTGAAACCTTGTATTGTTCCGTGTTGGCAATTGTATGCCTTAGAAATAAACACATCAAAAACAACAATGTACTAACTACAGGGACCATTCTGATTCTGGTATCTTTGGCAGATTAAGTCGAACCAAAAACACAAACACATACATACATATATATAGGACTTGCATAACCAAGGTGACAAACATTGATTTAGGACAAGCTGAACGGAGCGCTTTAGTTTTATTTATCATTTATCAATACTTTCATAACAGTCCATAAATTTACCCTGAATATGTTTAAGTTTCTTCAGGAAAAGTTGTAATTAAATATTTATATATTTCACTTTAAAGGAAAGTATTTTTTTTTTATGAGTAAAGTATTACTGACGGGATTGGTGATTATAAATTATTGAGAAAATATATAAAATCTTGTTACATAGCAAAACAAACACACAGATTATCTAATACTAAGGGGGCAAAAAAGATATGGGTCAAGTTGCATTTATCTTTTTTAAAGAATATACTAAAAAACGAAAAAAGAGTCAAATTACTACTTGCAAAATATATATGTACATTAGTAAGCATCAAATATAGGCTTTATGGACAGCAAAGGAGTTCAAATTATGGTGACCAAATTCAGATGGAGCTAGGATGTTAATTTTCGTATATATATATATGCCTTAACCAAGGCTCGTAAGGCCTTCACCATTCTTATAATCTGTCTTTTAATTGTGTATCATGAACATATGCCCCTTTTGTATGAAGAAATTATCAGTTTGGACGTACGATTCAGTATGAGCATGCTTTTGCCCATCAATGCATACTTTTAAAAGGTAGAAATACAAGTTAATCATTTTAATGGGCTACACATGATAAGGGATACTAGGTTGAAACTAAAATCCTTCGCAGTTAATAGATCTATGAAGGCTTATTTTGTTGCTAGCGGGAGTTTTATCTATCTTCACCTTTTATTTTTGTTTGCAAAAAAAAATTGTTAATACAATAGTAACCTTTACTACATGTATTAAATGGGTTCGACCCAAACACGCAAACAGATATACATTAAACAACACAACAAACGCACCACTTACTTTTTCATTTTCTTTAACTTTTGAGTGTAGGTAATCACCAAGTTCGAGTCAGAGTTAGAGTCAATAAAAATAGATAAACTTGCATTGATTTTCAAGAATGTGGACAAACGATCAAAATAAGCAAGAAAACAATGCAGGTCCATGTGCTCGTTTTCATGCTATTAGCGCTAAAGCCTTATAGTTTTGGCAAAAAAGGATTTTCTCTAAAGAAGGTCAACAAGCATACTGCGACACTATTTATAATCGTAGTGGAATTAACCATATGTGGATTTTGAAGAACTCAAAAGATTTGTTAGATCATTTTAAATCTAGATCATTTTCTGAGGTTCACTCTTTGAAAACGTTCGAATTTTCAACATTATACACTACCTTGCCACACGAAAAACTAAAATGTCGCTGAAAAAACTTCTCGAAAAAGCCTTTTCAAACTCTAGGAATTTTGTTGTTTTGGGTGATAATTCTACATTCTTTTCCAAAACATCTTTGAAAGATAAAATTTGTTACACACTGGAACAAGTTTGCAGTATGCTTGATTTCCTCATTGACAACATATTTGTCACCTTCGGAGGAGGGATTTTTCAACAACAAATCGGCATTCCAATGGGCACAAACTGTGCTCCTCTCCTCGCCGATTTGCTTTTATACTCTTACGAGACTGAATTTCTTCAGGGACTCGTAAAGAACAAGAAGATGAAAGAGACAAGGTCATTTAATCTTACATTCAGATATATTGATGATGTCCTTTCTGTCAATAACACTTCATTTGGTAGATGTATTCCTTCAATATATCCTCCAGAATTGGAGATTAAAGAGACCACCGAATCAAACTGCTTCACGTCTTTCTTGGATTTGCACCTCGAATTTGACCCAGGTGGTCATCTCAGTACAACAATTTACGACAAACGAGACGATTTTAATTTTCAAATTATTAATTTTCCTAATCTACAGAGCAATATACCTACTTCCCCTACATACGGTGTTTATATTTCACAACTTATTCGATATGCCAGAGCTTGCACACATTTCACAGATTTTTTTATCAGACACCGATTTCTTCGTGACCGACTTTTGGAGCAGGGCTATAAGAAAATACGTCTCATACGATCCCTAAAAAAAATCTTTCTTCGTTATCAGCCACTAGTAGAAAAGTTCAAAATTGACTTAAAAGATATGATAGTTAATTGTTTTAATTAGTGTTTGACTGGTCTGCTGTACTGAGATGATCACCTCAATATCCCTATTGTGTCTCACAACTATGTTGTGTTCTATGGTCATTACCGGATCCTAAGATCGCAATGAAAGAGGGAGGTTTGGCGCCATAAAACCTGGTTTAACCCACCATTTCGTTTGAAATGCCTGTACCAAGTCAGGACCATTGCGGTCTTCAATATTTCCGGTATGTCTGCCTTGTTTAGTCTTTTCTTTTAGACTTTTGAGATTGATCCTCCAAGTTCAGTAGTTTTGTGATTATCTTTATTTATGTTCCTGTTAACACCCCTTTTCGTTTTTTTATTTTAAATTTTAAAAATTCCAATCACGTTTTAGTGTGACAATATGTTTCGTTTTTTATACTAGAAGATTGCAATGGAAGAGGGAGGTTTGGCGCCTTAAAACCTGGTTTAACCCACCATTTCGTTTGAAATGCCTGTACCAAGTCAGGACCATTGCGATCCACCAATTCTCCGGTATGACTGATTCGTTTTTGTCATTTTCTCTGGACTATGAGATTGATCATTCGAGTTCGGTAGTTTTGTTAATACCTTTATCTAGAGTTTTCTTTACTTTTCCATTGCTATTGATTGGCAATTTTAAACCTTCTAAAATGTGTGGCAAAGTAAAAGAATTTCTTTAAAAAATGTCAACTTCATATTTAGTGTATCTATTTTCGAATGTTTGCAGACTAAGTCTTTCTAAAAATAGAAAGATATTCTCAAATGAAATAAAATTTATTTAAATGAATTATAATTTGGAAAACTTGTTTCTACTAGATTAGTACTAATTACAACATGATGTGCTATCATTAATTGTAAGAGTTGAAATCGATACATTTATAGTAGAAAAGTAATTGATTTTACAATATATTGAACATTTGAGGCACAGTGTCGAAAATCGAAAAAATATTTTAAAAAAAACAATTAAAGCCTTTTACAGTTCAGTCAATACATATTTTTATCTACTCAGAAAAAAACAATATATTGACCTCGGACTTCGTCCTCAGTCACTATAGTTTTTTTCTCGAGTCGATAAAAAACATGAGTGTATTGATCTCACCAAAAGGCTATAATCGTACAAGTATAAGCTTTCTAAAAAAGCTTGCTCGGCCCCGGCATTTATTTTGTTCTTGATTTAGGTCAATTTATTGATCAAGTGCCTGTGTAATCGATCCATGAAGCACCCCCCTATAATGCTCCATAATGGACTGAACCAGTTAAAAATAGCTACAGAAATAAACATCGTCTGAAAACGTTTATGTAATTCCTTTTTTGGTTCGAGGAATATTTTGTGTTATAAAAAAAATTAAAATACTAGTATATACGTTCATAAATAACCATGATGAAAAGTGAAAAAAAGATTCCAATCATTACAAAATGTAGTTGATAAGAACACAACAATATTAAACTACGGTATTAGTTGCGTAATTCTGAAGTTACTGAAAAGTGTTGATAAATTTAGGTTGTGTTGCACACACTTATCAAATGAATTCATGGACAAGGCATGACCCGGTGATGTTCCATAACGGAACCAACCGGTTAAAATCAGTTTATTAAAACGGGAAATGTTTTGCATTAATAAAATAGTATACGTTTATGAATAATCATGACAGAACACAGATTCAAATCACGTTGATCAAGCTATAATGATTATCTGTAATTTAGAACATAAATTATAAGTCGTGGACATTGGAAACGAAAACACATACTAGAAAGATTCCGATTAAGTAATCGGAAACATTCGGCCATTTCCGCTACAATTAAGGAGCATTGATCAATAATGCTTTAAGATAAATGGTGGCTTGCTAATTTTTGTATTTCCTACAAAGATATCTCATTTTTGGCTATATAAATGAAGCTAATGATTTATTTAGATTTCATCAACTGAGTTTTTGAAGTACATGTATATGGGAGATAATCCATGTTTTACATTTGTATAATAACATAAACCTTTCAAAACCATGCATTTCTATAATTGTCATTATTATTTTAAAATGAATAATTTTTATTTATCAAAACAAGTTCAAAAAATGTTTTGATTAAAAATAAATAAAGTATGTTGCACTGTGGCTTGTGTATAAATAAAATAGATAAATAAATGGATGGTGAAGCCACATTTAAAAGGTAAAAACTAAATAAAAAATATAAAGAAATAAAACCTTAAAACAAATAAAACAAAAGTCCCAAATTTTCGGAAATAAAGTCCTTCTTCAGGGGCTAAAAAGTAAAAAGATGTTCACACATCGACTGACGAGGACAGAATGACATAAAATTGACTCGAAGAATATCACGTGGTATTTTAATCCTGAACTTGATGACTAATTTGTAAATATTAAGAAAAGGTCTGACTTTTTACATTCATACCAAAGGGTTGAAAAGTGCCTAAAAAGTTGATTATTCTTTGCTCAAGAAACTGTCTTTGCTTTTCGCCGGTGCATGTTTCAAGTAGAACGGTCACCTGCATATCCTGGACGCTGTGGTTTGGCAATGAAAAGTGCTGGCCGACTGGGCAATCGTCGCATTTGAGAACACTTCTCCTGTGTTCAGCAAATCTGTCACCCAGTCTACGATAGGTTTCTCCTACGTAAATTTTAAGGCACTTAGCACAGCAGATGGCGTTAGAGATAGTTGGCCCCTTCAACACCTTCAAGTTGAAGAACGGTTATACCTGCATCTTCGAAAATGTCATTTACGCCATCCGCTGTGCTAAGTGCCTTAAAATTACGTAGGAGAAACCTATCGTAGACTGGGTGACAGATTTGAGAAGTGTTCTCAAATGCAATTTTGAAGCTTCAGTTACTCTGTAAATTTAGTTCTTTTCTGAGGTCATAAAGTTATTGGTAAGACATTTATGGGGAAAGATTTTTGTGAAAATTATATTAGGTGGGCATCTGATATGTGATATACATACACTTAGGGTTGTTGTCTACGCATCTATGTGATCTTGACCCAATTAACATACTTCTTTTTTACTAGAACCACTGTAGTTGGTCCAAAGATTCCTTCTTGTACTGCTGGTGGAGTTTTAATTCCCCGAGGTTAGCCCGCTCCGGCACCAACACTTTTGAGTTGGAGAAAACAAAGCTTTAAATTATCCGTTTAAATTGTCTAAACCCTAAGGTTCTTCCTTCCCCAGACAAAGGTTGATTATCTTAGTAATTATTTGGTTCCCCAGTTTGGTAGTTTTGGTTTTATTGTTCTATGCTCTTCATATTCCTATAGTGTTTGGCATTTTCAATATTTTTGGTAGAGCGCCTCTGATTAGTCTTGAATAGACGAAACGCGCGTCAGGCGTAGCAAAATTTATTGTCTGGAACTTTGTTGTCATTTGTATTGGTTAGATTTCATTCTGTCACCTACCTTTAGTGTCCTAATATCATGCTAAATAGACCTTAAATGAGTTTGATATTGATGCGGATAGGCGAGACATACTTTTATTGACCACACTTGTAATAGATAAATGATATGTTTGTTAACATAGTTTATTTCTTTCAAGTATTTGCCCTTATACTATTAAACACCAGAGTAGCGCGGGGATATGCAGCGTGGCTGCTTCGACTAGTTTTCATTGTAATACTTTTGCTAAAATGAATTACTTATGAAAGGGATAATAGCTAGGGATCTTGGTATACAGACAGTTGGTATTATTGTCTACACAACTGTCACCATGTCATATGACCTTGACCTAGTATAAGGGCAAATAATTGAAAGAAATAAACTATGACTATAATGAGCATTACTAGTACTATCAAATGTATATGTAGTAATATGAGACTTTTCCCTGGTAGTGGGAGTGATAGTAATGTAAAGAATCATGCATGACGAAGGAATAATGTGCCCTTAGGCTACCTATGCAGCCCAGGTTCTAAAGGCCATATCTAGATTCCGAAACCTTCGGCAGAATCTAAATCCATAGTGCAACTACTGAGCCAAGTTTCAGTTCGTTAATCCAAATAACCTGGGAGGAGTTGTGTGACAAAGGAATAATGTGCCCTTAGGCTACCAATGCAGCCCAGCCCCTAGGGGCCATATCAAAATTCTGAAACCTTCGCCACAATCTACATCCATTGTGCAACTACTGAGCCAAGTTTTTGTTTGGTATTCCAAATAACCTGGGAGGAACTGCTTGACGAAGGAATAATGTGCACTTAGGCTAACTATGCAACCCAGCCCTTAGGGGCCATATCAAAATTCCGAAACCTTCGGCAAAATCTACATCCATAGTGCAACTACTGAGCCACGTTTCAATTCAGTATTTCAAATAACCTGGGATGAGTTGAGTGACGAAGGAATAATGTGCGCTTAGGCTACCTATGCGGCCCAGCCCCTAGGGGCCATATCAAAATTCTGAAACCTTCGGCAGAATCCACATCTAAAGTGCAACTTCTGAGCCAAGTTTCAGTTTGGTATTCCAAATAACCTGGGAGGAGTTGCGTGACGAAGGAATAAAGTGCCCTTATGCTATCTATGCAGCCCAGCCCCTAGGGGCCATATCAAAATTCCAAAACCTTTGGCACAGTCCCTACCCACAATGCAATCAATGACCAAAGTTTCATCTTTCTACTCCCAGTGGTTACAGAAATTATTCTGGACATTAACGCCATACGTACGTACGTACATACGTACATCGAACAACAAAACATTATCCCCGCACTTTCGCTAGCGCGGGGAT
>CAXARO010000054.1:0-25822 GCA_963971305.1 Arcuatula senhousia | reverse complement strand
ATTTAATTCTGTTCAGTAGTTTAAGATGAGTTGCGATTACAAACTTTGATCACAGACGGACGGACGGAAGGACGGACGGACGGACTTCGTTGCGTGGAGTATAATACGACCATTCAATATTGAAGAAAGACACATTCTGTATGGCAAGAGGCTTTCAAATGTTAAACTCTTTTTTCAAAATGGTCAGCGACCTTCAGCTATACTAAATATCAATCGGGGACAAGTGATAAATGCGACCAAACAGGATAACCAGCTATACTTTTGTGGGAACCCGCACGTGTTTATATAGATGTTAAAGAAAAGAAGAAATCGAGTATACCTGTTAAAGAAAAGAAGGAATCGAGTATACCTGTTAAAGAAAAGAAGGAATCGAGTATACCTGTTAAAGAAAAGAAGGAACCGAGTATATCTGTTAAAGAAAAGGAACCATCCATCAGCGACCATTGCTACAGAACAAATAAGTCAAACTGACATTGCAAGCGCTGTAGAACGCCTAATTCGGACCACAGAAAAAGAAATTAACGAGATTGTCATATGTTGTGCCTGCAAAGTATGTTCTATTCAAGAATTGATAAACGTTTCATGCACGTAAAAGACCCCTTTGAGGACCACCAAGAAGTGCACCACATAGGCTCAATTTTCCGCCCCTACTGTCAAATACACCTCACCTGATCCTTTATGATGGACGTTGAAGTTATTATACGGTCCATACTGGTATTTTGTTCTGAAAACATAAAAATCAATAGTTGGCAGTTTGTTGATATATTTGTATTTTTTTTCAGTAATTTATATCACCTCATATAAGCCCACCCTTTGTAAGAGAATAATCTGGTACGAATTAAAACTCTGGAGCTATGGTAAGTAAATAAATAAGTAAACACTTTATTTAAAGAGGGTAACACAGTTAGAACAAAACCTAATCTTCCCTGAGGCCCTCGTAATGTATGTACAATAAATATAACAAACTAAATTATACTTATATAATAAACATTATTCATGAAATGTGAAGTATCATTCAAAATTTCTTTTTTGTTGTAATCATAGTTATTAAGAAACATAAAAGAGTTATTTAAACACTATTAACAAGTCATTTAGTGTAGAAATAAAAATGACAACAAAGTTCCAGACAATAAATATTGTTACGCCTGACGCGCGTTTCGTCTATTCAAGACTCATCAGAGGCGCTCTACCAAAAATATTGAAAATGCCAAACACTATATGATCATGAAGAGCATAGAACAATAAAACCAAAATGACAAAATGGGGAACCATTACTAAGATGATCAACCTATGTCTGGGATAGGAAGAATCTTAGGGTTAGACAATTTTGAAATTTATACGGATAATTTAAAGCTTTGATGTGTTCTCCAACACAAAAGTGTTGGTGATGTTAAGGTCAGATGACATGGTGAGAGACACAAAAGCTTTAATTTAATTCATCGATATCCTAAATATCACATGTTTAGAAAAGTACATATCCATTATTAAATTTCTTCCTATCATTTAAATAAAAGTTTGTTTTTAAAAACCTGTCCTTGAATAAATCTCCGTAAAAGGGAGCACCGTATGCATATAACATTGCATTCGGAACACCTTGGTCGATAGTTGTAACAAAATAGACTTAAAACTACGCAACTTAGTGTATTTATATAAATGAATTAAAGAAACAACTGAACAATTTTTTACACTCATAAGAGAAATGCATTTTCTGTCTTACTTTTTTGCGTTTTGCAACATTGATTGGGTTTTATGAAATTTTAATTGCGTAATAACGCAAATAGGCAACTTATCTGGAGATCTTGTGGGCTAAGAAAATGGCTATAAGAACATTCAATTCGGCGTTAAATCTGAATCATCTTCCCCCTGAAGAACATCAGTAAATTATCAGATCAACTGACATGCAAGAAAATGAACAGATATTTTAAAGGGGAAATACAAACCCAATCAACCATATGCAGATAAATGCATTTTAATATTGAAATGCATTAGGAATTTGTCAAGGCGAACAATTAAATTCCCCAGTGTAACTGTTAAACTACAAATAGTATCAATTAATAATGATGAATATTGGAATTGATTCTTAATAGACATTCGAAGCTGGAATTTGTAAAGAGTCCTCCGTTCAAAAGAAAATTAGATTTTACTCTGGATACGGCGAACATTTGCAGTAACAGAGAGGCTGAATGCTTAACCTTAAAGATATAAAAATGACAACAAAGTTCCAGACAATAAATTTTGCTACGCCTGACGCGCGTTTCGTCTATTCAAGAGCCACCAGAGGCGCTCTACCAAAAATATTGAAAATGCCAAACACTGTTTGAATATGAAGAGCATAGAACAGTACAACCAAAAATACCAAACTGGGGAACCAAACAACTACTAAGATATTCAACCTATGTCTGGGGTAGGAAGAACCTTAGGGTTTAGACAATCTTGAAACCCAGACGGATAATCAAAAGCTCCGATGCACTAAGGGTCTTGGGATTTTGACGTCGTGTCAGTGCTTAGCCTACAGAGCGACCAAGTGTGTTCCCTAGGTGGCTGAATAGGGTGGCCTTCGTCCGCAGGGGTTGTCAGGTCTATAATACGGAAACCCTGGCCGATGACCATAGTGGGCCGACGTGTGTGGAGAGTGCCACGCTTCAAGCACGTAAAAGACCTCTTTGGGTCCCACCCCATCCCCATATTTCATTATCATTTCATGTTCATTTTAACATCCTTTTCATGTTCATGCTGCGGGCCTTTTCGCCACCCGGGCCCTGCACGGGAGACCTGTGGAAGACCAAGGATATATCTGTTCTAGAACAACTTGTGACATGCCTAAAACTCTTGATGATTTCATGTAAAAAGTGAACTCCTCTTTCGTAAATACCGGTATTTGTTTATATTGTTATATTCATCTAACATCACAAACACAAACAAGAGGCTCCCAGGAGCCTAAATCGCTCACCTGGTCTTGATGGTTTCTTAAAAACATGAAAAAACATCATTTTAGGGGCCGTAACCCCTATAAGGGGTCATCTGACAACTTCAACCCTATGGAGACTTTTGTAGAGCTAAATGAGCTGATCATTTAAGCAAGCAACAGCTTTTTCTATCTGCAATAGTTTTCATACTATAGGGCAAAAACATGAAAAAATGCTATTTTTCACCTTTAAGGGGCTGTAACCCCTATAAGGGGTCATCTGACAACTTGGACCAAATGGAGACTTTTGTAGAACTTTTGATGCTGAAGCAGTAGGGTGGCATCAGATTTCATCTATCTCTTATACTTTTTGATTTACAAGCCAAAAACAGTAGTCTGACCCCCCTGGTCTATTTTTAGCAACGGCGGCCATGTTTTTCGACGAATCAAAAATCCCCACATCAGTTCTGTGGGGGATACCCTAAGGTACCATCAGACCAAATTTGGTTTGATTCTGTTCAGCCGTTTCAGAGGAGAAGAAGTTTGAAGAAAAGTTAACGACGACGGACGACGACGACGACGGACGACGACGACGGACGCCAAGTGATGGCAATAGCTCACATGGCCTTTGGCCAGGTGAGCTAAAAATGTCATAATCTTTGAATTTAAGAAGTTTTAAAGATTTAATTAACGTTAAATTTAATTTTGTGCTTTCCTGATAGGAAAATGCATGATAGGTCGCACTGTACATAAATATTTATTTATATATCATTGTAGGTTTATACTTATCAACCAGAACCAGGATGTATTCGTGGAACACACCAGGACAAGGTTAGTTAGTTAGTTATTGCTTTGATCCCAAGCAGCGCGATTTCGGCTATATCCGGGAGATGAGGCCCGTGCGGGGCCCGGGTGGCGAATAGGCCCGCAGCAGAGCCTAGCTTGTCGTAAGAGGCGACTAAGGGTCTTGGGATTCTGACGTCGGGTCAGTGCTCAGCCCACAGAGCGACCAAGTGTGTACCCTAGGTGGCTGAATAGGGTAGCCCTCGTCCGCGGGGGTTGTCAGGTCTATAATACGGAAACCCTGACCGCCGACCATAGTGGGCCAACGTGTGTGGAGAGTGCCACGCTTCATGCACGTAAAAGACCCTTTTGTGGACCGCCCAGTAGTGCACCACATAGGCTAAATTTTCCGCCCCTACCCACCTCTCCCCTTTTTCCTGTGGTTCTTCAAAATTTACCGGTCCTTTGTTTCCCACCCCATCTCCATATTTCATTTATCATCATCATTTCATGTTCATTTTATCATCCTTTTCATGTTCATCGCCTGTAAATAACCTATATAGCGTTGCACGGGCGTAAAACACCAACTCACTCACTCACTCACTCCGGGAGATGAACATGAAAGTGGTGATACAATAAACATGAAATGATGATGAAGTGGAGGAAATAACATTGACATAAGGCCAATCGGGTAGGAGAGTTTTGACTGCCACTGGAAAAGAGTGATGGGTAGGGACGGGAAATTTAGCCTCCAGCATGGGGATCCTACGGGTCCTACTCTTACAGAGACATGAGATTCATTAGTGGACACATACTTAAGTCAGAATCAACAGATCTACTTGGAAGAATACTATCACAAAAAGGGACCACTCTTTACGTTCAGATCTATGAAAGAAAAGGACAAATGTTCATAGCATCAACAGATTACAGAGAGGTTGACAATTATCTTTTAGGTTCACGTGCCCCAAAGAAGCTCAACTTCTACAATGAGATCATTGTCAACGAGCTGGTCAAGCTTAGAGAAGGTTTCACCACATTTAGTGGAGACAACAACGTATTGGAACAGACCAAAGTTGGCATCACGTTGATGGTTGGTGACGTTCCAGGCATTGCAGAAGAACAGAACAGGGTGCAACAGAATGCAAAGAATTCATGTGGTCATTGCACCTTGCAAGGTAAATAAAGGAAATAAAAACGACCATGATACAAGTAAATAACTAGAGGCTCCCAGGAGCCTGAATCGCTCACCTGATCTCTTATGCCAAAGTTTGAATAAATTTCACAAACTTTCAAGTAAACAAAGTTGCAAAACAATCCTTTCAGTGGTTTCAGAGAAGATTTATAGAAATCAGTTTAAATTAATAGAAAAATACAGTTAAACGGCAATAACTCCTGTAAGGACCTTTTGATGCTGAACATGAAAAGTTGCTTCGGATTTTCTCTATCTCTTATACTTTTCGAGTTATAAGCCAAAAACAATGGTCTGACCCCCCTGTTCTATTTTTAGCAATGGCGGTCATGTTGGTTGCTCGACATGAATATAATTCACAAACATGGTAGAGGACATCCTAAAGAACAAGTGTACCAAGTTTCAAGGCAATCCCTTCGGTGGTTTCAGAGAGGAAGATTTTTTGAAAATCAGTTAAAATTAATGGAAAAAACAGTTAAAGGGGAATAACTCTTAACTGGCTGATCTGACAATTTTGACCCTGAATCAATTTTGTAGATCTCAATGAGCTTAACAATTCTGTAATGCTAACTTTTTCTCTAGCTCTAACGGTTTACAAGATATTGTCCAAAAACTGCAAAAATGGTCAATTTTGATGATTAAAGGGCAATAACTCCTATAAGGAGTCGTTTCACAATTTTGACTCAATGGAGAGATTTGTAGAGCTTTTAATGCTGAACATGAAAGGTTGCTTCAGATTTTCTCTATCTCTTATAGCGAGCACAGCTCGCAAGCGGGCACGAAGTGCCCGCTCGAGCGGAGAGCTCTACGGTATTTGTTCCCGCGAGAAATTTGCCTAATGCTGATATTGATTTTTCATGGTCCGGAAAGGCTCTCAAATTTTACAGGTACGGAGTGAATTTGAAAATAATTACCCATTTGGCTAGTCGCATTCCAAAAATTATCTATGTAATAGTGTATAAAGAGAAAAATATTCTGAAGACGATGAGTTGCTAAATTTTTTTGTAGTAACCAAGTTTAATCGATTTTTTCTTGCTTTTCTATTTAACGTTCAATCGCCCCAAGCATCTCGTCCCAAATTGAACGTTCTAGAAAATGAACCAAAACAAAAATAACTACGATGATGACTGCATCGATTCGAAATAAAATCTTTTTTATTCGTTCATTAAACAATGTTAACAATGGCACTAAACATTATTTTACAGAATTATGCTGTGCTCGCATTTAGGCAATGCCTATTTCATATTACTTTTTGAGTTATAAGCAAAAAACAATGGTCTGACCCCCCCCCCCCCTGTTCTGTTTTTAGCAATGGCGGCCATGTTGGTTGGTCGACGTGTATATAATTCACAAACTTGGTAGAGGACATCCTAAAGATCGAGTATACCAAGTATCAATGCAATCCCTTCAGTGGTTTCAGAGAAGAAAATTTTTGAAAATCAGTGTAAATTAATGGAAAAAAACAGTTAAAGGGGAATAACTCTTAAACGGTTGATCTGACAATTTTGACCTGAAGTCATTTTTATAGATCTCAATGAGCTGAACAATTCTGCAATGCTAACTTTTCCTCTAGCTATAACAGTTTTCAAGATATAGTCCAAAAACTGCAAAAATTGTCAATTTTGATGATTAAAGGGCAAAAACTCCTATAAGGAGTCGTTTCACAACTTTGACTCAATGAAGAGATTTGTAGAGCTTTTGATGCTGAACAAGGAAGGTTGCTTCAGATTTTCTCTATCTCTTATACTTTTCGAGTTATAAGCCAAAAACAATGGTCTGACCCCCTGTTCTATTTTTAGCAACAGCGGCCATGTTGGTTTGTCAACATGTATATAATTCACAAACTTGGTAGAGGACATCCTAAAGATCAAGTATACCAAGTTTCAATGCAATCCCTTCAGTGGTTTCAGAGAAGAAGATCTTTGAATAAAAGTTAACGGACGGACGACGGACGCTTAACGATGACAATAGCTCACATGACCCTTCAGGTGAGCTAAAAATGAGGGTGCATAAATATTAAATGCAGAATAAGGAAAAAAACAATGACTAGAGCTATTATGTAACATTCTGTTCTTTGTTTGTATTGATTAATGATTATGATTTTGAATAGAAGATACTGAGATGTGGAGTAAGTGTACCCGACACAAATTACAACATTCACAACAAATTAAAAAATCCACAACAAAAAACATTCAACTGAACCGCTTCCTTTCCAAGAGAGAGCCAAAAACTCAAGAAGATCTAACACGCGAGAACAAATTAATCTGGCGAACCAAGATGGATGTTGAAACCTGAAACGTCTACATATATCACATTTTTAAAGTCGTCCCTGTTGTTGTCAAGATGGATGAAAATTATTTGGTAACATGGCATGCACAGGTAAAAATTTTCACCTATACCAAGCTCCTGGATTTTTTCGACCATCGTTTATGACCAACTACTGTGAGAAGTTAATCCCTACCACTGAAAGAGTGGGAATGTCTCTGTCGGTGGTCATTCACGTAAAGACTCTTGGTGGACTGTAATTATTTATATTTAGTAGGGAAAGCAATGAGTTTACAAGAAGAGCTGGATTACCAGGAAGAGGTTGTATTTGAGGAAGAGATTATAGTGAGGGAGCATGAGGGATAGTTGATAGAAGAGATAGTTGGCCCCTCCAGCACCTTCAAGTTGAAGAACGGTTATACCTGCATCTCCGAAAATGTCATTTACGCCATCCGCTGTGCTAAGTGCCTTAAAATTTACGTAGGAGAAACCTAGCTACAATAATGTAGCTCCTTAGACATCTTTGATTAGGCGGAGCTACAATGCGGTCCCATTCCTCGTAACGGAGCAACGCCGAAAGCGAAATCACACCGGGCGAAATTCAATCAATTAGACGTCAATTATGGTATTTAAATATCGCTTATAGTATTTTAATGACGAATTCAGTTTAAATTTTCCGACATTTAGCGCAGTTTAAAAGATTTAAGAAAAAATATCAATTTTTGAAGGATCTTGATCCTGAACTTTATAATGAAGTTCAGGATCAGAATTTTGAAAATGTTGGATTTTAAACAAATTAACATTTATCTATGACTTTTGGCCAAATATTTTATTAACTCAATGTTATTCAGAGTAATATTGGTATTTTCGAACCATTTTAAAGCTTTGTTTGATTTGGAGAAAGAAATTATAATTGCTCCATTTCGAGTGATGGGACCGCATTGTATACTGGTTTAACCCAATTCCGGTGGTCAAAAAGTTTGGCGCTTAATAAAACCTACAGCTGAACCAGATCCTATTTCTTAGTTTTAAATACTTGTAGGGGGTATATCTAAGTGTTATTATCTTCAATAAAATTTATACATATGCTTATTCTTACTAATTAAATATTTTAAAGAACTGTGGAGGTCAACGACCGATACTGTTGTTTTTGTTTAACCTGCTTCCGGTGCAAAGGCAAATTAAAGTATGGAGGTCCAGAGAGGTCATGAAATGATATTAACACAGTGGATATTAAACAAAGTCATTTGTGAATAACGTGTAATAGATGAACTTTTAACAATAAAATACATGAATGTTCAAATTAGTTATGTACAATGAGGACAATAAAATGCATCGCCTCTCCTTACAACATTGACGTTGCTACAGAATTTAAGATGTGTCCAGTGATCACATGTTGGATTGTCACACTTTGCCCATTTTACAAAGACAAGAGTCCCTACTTGTACCAGTCTGTGTATTTCATCGGGTGACCTTTTATTACATAGACAACAAACATCATCATCGTCATCTGTAAGTTCACTGTCTTCTACAGGTACTGAATCGGATTCGATACACAAAGGTCCACCATTGTCTTTATTAAGCCCTGATGTCCTTAACCCAGAGGAAATGTCATCTTGAAGTTTACTTTGCTTTGCAACTTTTTTTATTTGTCGATAAGGGTGCTTTCCTTTTTGTCCCGGTTTTCTGTTTGTTTTTTTCACATAATAATTCTGATTGTTCCTTTTTGAATGGGGGTTTAAAATTTGGTTTCTTTTTGGCGGTTTGGCTACTAAGGTGGGCCATATTTTTCTTTTTTCCCAAGTGACCAGTAATTGTAAAATGATTTCGTTTCTTTTCGGGTTTTGGAACAGAGACAATTGTTCTTTTGTTAAGAAACTCGGGTATACTTTTGTTGGTGGGTTGAATGTCAATAATAGGCTCAGCTGTATAAATTAATTCAGTGGGTGGTTTGTTTTCTGGCAGAAGCAACGGAAGGAGAATGGATTGACTATCCAAGTCCAAAGGTGTAGGATCTGTGGTGCTGATATCTATTTGTTGTTGGTCATTACCGGAGTTGTCAACACAAGTGTCTGTATAGATTGTTGAAGGTGCAAGTTCATTTACATCAACAGCTTTTGGATTGAAGGGAAATATCCCACTCTTTTTAAATGAATTGGTTAAATTATGAGATGACAGACCCTTTTGGTACGCATTGCATGACAGCTGACTGATATTATACTTTGTGACTTTACAGCCCGGATTTTTCCGTAGAAAAAGTTGTGCTTCTCTGTTGTAACATGCTTTTAATGGACCAAAACACCCTATATCTAAAGGCTGAAGAATGTGGCTGCAGTGGGGAGGTAGAATGAAGAGTATTATATTGTTTGTCTGTGCCCAATCTTGTAGTGTTAAACTGACATGTGAACGGTGACCATCAAATAGTATAAGCAGAGGTGGTCCATTCTTATCATGAGATATGTATTTAAGAAAGTGTTTTTCAAGGTAAGTTTTAAAAAGTTCACTATTAGACCAGCCTGTCTTTGAGCACTGACCATCAGATCCTGGTGGAGCCCCTTCTAGAAGAATAGATTTGTCAAACTTCACACCCGGAAATATATAATAGGGTGGAATTGCGTTTCCTATAGCATTCCCTGCACCAATTATTGTCACATTAGCAGACCTTGGCGATGTAATACTTTGCGGCTTGACGACGATATCGTGAACAATTTTATTTGGACTATGTTCTGTTTGAAGGGCACTTTCGTCAATGTTGTAGATTTTATGAGGTTTGTCATGCAAGTCATGCTTCGTCATAATTGTACCAAGTTCCTTGTAATAATTGGTAAGAGTCTCTTTTGATGCACATCGAGCCCTCTGCATTGATAGTTTCTGTGGTTTGCTTACTGTTAGATTTGGCCACCTTTTCAAAAAACCATAATACCATTTATTGCTTAAAATAGGTTCGTCTGCCCTTCGCTTCCCGGTATATATAGCTAAATCCGTGGCTAGGTAAAGCACATCAACCCTGGAGTAGCCATATCCAATATTTGCCATGTGTTTTATGTGATCAACAATTTGTTTCTCTGTTGATTCATCAAAAAGATATGATTTTGTTGATCGATTGTCGACCGAAACTAGCCCAAGAGTTCTATCCCTCAGTGTACTTTCTGGGACTCCGTAGTTTCGGGCTGCTCTATAAACAGACATTCCATCATGGACTGCAGCATAAGCTTTTTTTAGTACATCTGGATCATACAATTTTTTCTTCATTTTACTGCATCTAAAATACATAATTTGAGGTGATCTTAGATTTAAAATTATTTTTTCTTCTAACTTGTTCTAATATCAATTAAATTATTTTTGAAATAAATATTTATTAATCAGATAAAAAAAAAACTATTTATAGTAAAATATTTGGCTTTTTAAAATTTTATTAAATCATAATGTTTGATATATAATAGATGCAATATGCAAATAACATGTAATTACTTTTTTTAAGTTTTTTTTTTTTCAAAAATTTATTTTTTGCTCATTTTTACTACTGTGACTTTCCATAGTTTCTGACCGGCAGTCTGACGTCGACCTATCACGTGATTGTTGTCAGGAACGCTTTCAATACTGCAGACGATATTTCAGTAGTTTTTTTCAGAATTTGATGATCAAATTATGCATTAAAGTTGTTTTTTGTATTAATGGCATACAAGCATTGTAAGACTAATCGCAAAATTACAACAATAGGCTATTAAGTATCAAAATACTTACAAATTATCCTTTCTACGAAATTTGCATATGTATGTAAACAGTATGTGACCTGACCTAGATGACGTAATGACCGGGATGCACGCGCACCTGCTTGATTTCCGTAAAATCGGAAAAAAACGAATACACCGGAAACAGGTTTACACCGGAATGAGGAGAAAGGAGTATAGCTCCGCCTAATCAAAGTTGTCAAAGGAGCTACATTATTGTAGCTAGGAGAAACCTATCGTAGACTGGGTGACAGATTTTCTGAACACAGGAGAAGTGTTCTCAAATGCGACGATTGCCCAGTCGGCCAGCACTTTTCATTGCCAAACCATAGCGTCCAGGATATGCAGGTGACCGTTCTCCTTGAAACATGCGCCGGCGAAAAACAAAGACAGTTTCTTGAGCATAGAATAATTAAACTTTTAGGCACTTTTCAAAAAGACAGACTTTTAATATTTATAAATTAGTCATCAAGTTCAGGATTAAAATACCACGTGATGTTCTTCGAGTCAATTTTATGTCATTCTGTCCTCGTCAGTCGATGTTTGTACATCTTTTTACGTATTAGCCCCTGAAGAAGGACTTCCCTTACCAAACTTGAATGTATTCCAAAAGTGGTTCTCCTTAGTATTCGAATACTTAATACTTTGTGGTTTTTTAGTCTTCGAATACTATAATTTTCTTAGTGGTATATGCAAATTTATGCAAATCAATTATATTTTTTTGTATTCGAAGACAAAATAAGTATTCGAATACTAGCTTAGTGGTATTTTAGTATTCCTATAGCACGAAATATTTAAATTAGATTTGTATTCGAATACATACATTGTCTTCGAATACTAATATGCAAATGAGATATTGTATTCGAATACAAATATGCAAATGATACTTTTCCTCTCCCCTTTTTAAATGAAGGATCATTCTGCCTAAAAACACACACATTTTGGTGTAATTTTTTTTTATTAAAACTAAATAATCTCAATTAATAGTAAAAACAAAATCAACGTAACTGTATAATACTGTAAATTTGTTAACAACATTAAAATACAATAAAATTAAATCCATTTAACAATAAAACAAAACTAGAATACTGACAAAGTCAGAAAGGGCACCCCGGCAAAAATCTAAGTGTTTTCGAAATCATACGAAATTTGATTATAACCAGTAAGGCATTCTCCATAGAATGTGTATGAAACTTCAGAGCTGTATTTTAATACCATTTTTAATGTTCACAAAGTCCAATTCTCAAAATCTGTGATTTTTGATCAAAAATGAAGTTTTTCCCCTAAAATATTTTACATATTTCCACAAAAAATTAATATGCAAATCATGACATGCTACTAAGCAACTGTACAAAATTTTAGAACTGTGTTGTTAATAGTTTTTGAGTTTTAGTGTTCACAAGAATTGTTGACGGACGGACAGACAGACAAAGTGAAAACTATAGGGTGTCCTTATTAACATCTAAAATACATGTAAATACATCAACTGTTTAACTCGATGGAAATTTGTAAGCAATTGAAATGTACAATTTCAGATTGGCCCATAATAAATTAGAAAGTAGATGTCTTACAGTTAAAAAATAATATAGTTAATGCATTTCCTATTTTCCTGGTACATGTATCCCTGTTTCAGAATAATGATCAGTTTACTATAATAATAAAATAATACATAAAATTTAGAATAACAATAACAAATAAATACAATCATGTTGCAACAATATGATACACGCTCTTTTTTAGTTGAAAACTACTCGTATTACAGTGCTACGCCCAGAAATAGTTTTAGAGAAAAATATTCCAATCTTAAAGTTTGGATGTTTTACCCCATAAAATAAAATCCATTCAAGTTTAGATTTTCCCTTAAAATTTGTAAAGTATTGCATTTGTATTCTGACAAATAAATGTGATCACCCATCTGCAATGCACTTATTAAAAATTATTTTTGAGACGAGAAATGCTTGACAGCACTGCATATCAATAAAATTGTTATAACAAATAGTGTATGCACATCTGCATCTATAATCTTGACAATAAATAAATTAACAATATATTATGTGCAGGGACGGATACAAAAATTTTCAAAAGAAAGGATTCTACATACTAGGTACTGTGGGTCAGGGTTAGAAGGGTTGTTTCCAGACAATTTTTGCTGATATTTATTTCAAGTTTGATGTACATGCATCAGTAAACTGTACAATTTTAGGTTTTTTTAAGTCTCTTCTGGCATTAGTTACTTTATACGCAAACTTTCTGTTAATATTATTTGGACTTAATGGCTCCCAGTTATTTCTTTTTGCCATGGCTCGAATGTATTCTACAAAAAATTATAAATAAATTAATTATTAAATAACTTATGTCATAATTCAATTCATATATTTATATATAAAAATTATTAAAAGACAATCATGTTCATCAATAACTTCATGTGGACTAGTAAATTCACAATGTTGCTCCTATAGACTTGTATTTTTTTTTAGCATGTGAAAGTAAATTCATGTATTGTTTATTTTGAAGGAGTTTTGCTGATCGACTTTGTGACACACATGACAATATCAATACGTCTCCCCATCAAAGTGGGGTGGGAGACATACATGTACCGTAACCAGATTCTTGACTAATATGGACATTTTAAAACTTTTTTAGAAAAATAAAAATATTTGTCTGTTGTTCTTTAAGACTTTTTGCAATGCAATTAATGTTAATTAAAGTTCAAAATGTGTTTGCATGATAGAACAAACCATTGAACATATACTTAATTATACACATATGTGCCGACTCCCTCACAGACAGGTATAATGCATAATCATTAAAAAAAAATGTCTGTTTCCTGCTTCCCAGTCGACCCTAAATGTTTTACATTTAACTCGATGGAAATTTGTAAGCAATTGAAATGTACAATTTCAGATTGGCCCATAATAAATTAGAAAGTAGATGTCTTACAGTTAAAAAATAATATAGTTAATGCATTTCCTATTTTCCTGGTACATGTATCCCTGTTTCAGAATAATGATCAGTTTACTATAATAATAAAATAATACATAAAATTTAGAATAACAATAACAAATAAATACAATCATGTTGCAACAATATGATACACGCTCTTTTTTAGTTGAAAACTACTCGTATTACAGTGCTACGCCCAGAAATAGTTTTAGAGAAAAATATTCCAATCTTAAAGTTTGGATGTTTTACCCCATAAAATAAAATCCATTCAAGTTTAGATTTTCCCTTAAAATTTGTAAAGTATTGCATTTGTATTCTGACAAATAAATGTGATCACCCATCTGCAATGCACTTATTAAAAATTATTTTTGAGACGAGAAATGCTTGACAGCACTGCATATCAATAAAATTGTTATAACAAATAGTGTATGCACATCTGCATCTATAATCTTGACAATAAATAAATTAACAATATATTATGTGCAGGGACGGATACAAAAATTTTCAAAAGAAAGGATTCTACATACTAGGTACTGTGGGTCAGGGTTAGAAGGGTTGTTTCCAGACAATTTTTGCTGATATTTATTTCAAGTTTGATGTACATGCATCAGTAAACTGTACAATTTTAGGTTTTTTTAAGTCTCTTCTGGCATTAGTTACTTTATACGCAAACTTTCTGTTAATATTATTTGGACTTAATGGCTCCCAGTTATTTCTTTTTGCCATGGCTCGAATGTATTCTACAAAAAATTATAAATAAATTAATTATTAAATAACTTATGTCATAATTCAATTCATATATTTATATATAAAAATTATTAAAAGACAATCATGTTCATCAATAACTTCATGTGGACTAGTAAATTCACAATGTTGCTCCTATAGACTTGTATTTTTTTTTAGCATGTGAAAGTAAATTCATGTATTGTTTATTTTGAAGGAGTTTTGCTGATCGACTTTGTGACACACATGACAATATCAATACGTCTCCCCATCAAAGTGGGGTGGGAGACATACATGTACCGTAACCAGATTCTTGACTAATATGGACATTTTAAAACTTTTTTAGAAAAATAAAAATATTTGTCTGTTGTTCTTTAAGACTTTTTGCAATGCAATTAATGTTAATTAAAGTTCAAAATGTGTTTGCATGATAGAACAAACCATTGAACATATACTTAATTATACACATATGTGCCGACTCCCTCACAGACAGGTATAATGCATAATCATTAAAAAAAAATGTCTGTTTCCTGCTTCCCAGTCGACCCTAAATGTTTTACAGACTTCAAAAACTAAAGTCAACAGTTTTCGCCACTGCTCAAAATTGGAACATTCATGTTTTGCCATTTTGAACAAAATGTTCATTAGAACTAAAGTATTTGGTCTATCAAAACATTGATAACACCATTTTGGCTTTAAACTTGGACACCGATTCGACGTAATATTAACACAGGTTTTTTGGGAAATTTATGAATTCAAAAAACAATGTCAAAAAAAAAAAGTTTTAAAGAAAAAAAATAATTATAGTATAACTAATGAGGGATGACGAATATGAATTTTAATGTCACGAGTGTCGAATAACGCCGGGATTCTAAGAGTGCGCACACGTGTTTAATCCCCTAGTGTTATTCAACACGAGTGACATTAAAATCCATATTCATCATCCCTCATTAGTTATACTATTTATTATATAGATATTTGATATTAAAATGACAAATAGATCATCAAAATTATGAAAACGAATGAAATTATTGATTGATGATTTGTTTCTGGCGTAATAATCTATGTTACATATTTTTCGTGGGAAACTTCACGAGCCGGAGGGTTAATTAAATTTGCACGCGAGTTAAATAAATACTGTAATTCACTCCGTGACGATCTAGAAATTTATTTAACTCGGAAATCACGATATTTCATCTATATCTATGTAATAAATAAAAAGTAACCAACTGACCAATTTTTCTGCAATGGAAGCAGGAAACAGACATACTTTTTATTATTTTGGTCTAAATTAATAACACAAAAACTGGTACTATAATCTTTACCTTTTACAGCTGCTACTTTTGTTGCATCTAATGAGTTTTTCTCAAGTTTCTTTGGATCATTTTCCTTATTAAAATTACGAATTCCCAGACCGGTTGATGCTGCCAGTTCTGATGTTGTGAACACTAAGTCAATGGTATGATTTAGAAGGCAAACTGATGGATTTGAAGAGCCAGAGGCCTTCCTCTCAGCCTGGTACAACCCATAGGTATCAACCATAACATCCTTAAATCTTAGTGGATCCTTTGGATCTTCAATTAAAGTCTAAAAACCAAAATACAATAATTGTGTTAAAATACCAAAGCTCCACCTCACAAACAATCTGTACTATTGTTATTCGACAACTGAAAATGACAGCTTCTTAAAAAGTTTCAAAGCTGGTATAGCAAATCTTCTGTCCAATAAAATCAAAAGAACAAGTTTGTATTATAATGAAATGTTTGTCTAGACCAACTTGGAAACCCTAAGTGTTTTTAAAGCATCAATTAATATACAAACCTGAAAAGAATAATTAAAATAAAAATAAAGAAAGAATGTGTCCATGGGACACAGATGCCCCCGCTGGCCCCAAATAAAAAGTTGAAGTCCGACATATCTGAAAGTCGCTTAGGACGCATTGTTTGTCATACTGAACCATCCTACCAAGTTTCAAATCATTCCCATGTATAGTTGCTGAGAAAAGCTTGACGGAAATTTGTATGTCTGAAAAGTACAATTTTAGATCAGGCCATCGTAAAACAGGAAGTACAAGTCGGACATGTCTGAAAACCGCTTAGGACGCATTGTTTGACATACTGAACCATCCTACTAATTTTCAAATCATTCCCATGTATAGTTGCTGAGAAAAGCTTGACGGAAATTTGTATGTCTGAAAAGTACAATTTTAGATCAGGCCATCGTAAAACAGGAAGTACAAGTCGGACATGTCTGGAAATCGCTTAGGACGCATTGTTTGACATACTGAACCATCCTACCAATTTTCAAATCATTCCCATGTACAGTTTCTGAGAAAAGCTTGACGGAAATTTTCATGTCGATTTTGGTATCGACCCAGTGCTAAACAGGAAGTAGATGTCCGACAGGTCTAAAATTCGCTTAGGACGTATAGTTTGTCATACTGAACCATCCTACCAAGTTTCAAGTCATTCCCATTTACGGTTTTTGAGAAAACCTTGACGGAAATTCGTACGGACGGACGTACGGACGTACGTACGGACGGACATGAGTAAAACTTAATGCCCCCCGACATGTCGTCGCGGGGGCATAAAAAGAAAGAATGTGTCAATTTTACATTAAAGCTCATTTGATTCAGGGAAATGGAGGCTGGTTTTTTTTGTGCTGGCTTTTTGTTCCTTTATACAATAAATTTTTTGTCTCCACTGGACTGGGAATTGTACTTCTCATGTGTACATACAAATTTCCGTCAATAAAAACTACAACAAAGTCCCAGATATTAAATTTTGCTACGCCTGACGCGCGTTTCGTCTTTTAAAGACTCATCAGAGGCGCTCTACCAAAATATTGAAAAAGCCACATTATATCCAAATCATGAAGAGCATTGAGCAATAAACAAAAAAAATACCGAAATGGGACACCAAATTATGACAAGATCAACCAATGTCTGGGGTAGGAAGAAACTTAGGGTTTAGACGAATTTGAAATTTAAACAGATAATTTATACCTTTGGTGTAGTCGTCAACACAAAAGTGTCGATGCCGGAGCAAATTAGGCCATCCTTAAAAATTATTTGTTTGCTGTTTACCTACTCACATTTTTCAATGTGAGTAGGTAGGTAGGTGAATTATTTTTTTTTTCTGAAAAAAGCAAAAAAGTGCCTTATTTTTAAAAAAAGTATGCTAAAAATAGAATAAAAAAAATTATTCCCAGAAAGGGTGATAAATTTTTTGAGTCGGTCGGTTTCACAGTGAGTCGGTCGAAAAAAAAATAAGTATTTTGGTGTCAACATTTTTTTTTATTGTCGGTCATTTTCAAAATGGCTGCCATTTTTCTATCAAAATTTCAACTTGATAAAATTTGGATGAAATTTGTATACAGGGTAATAGTGGTATGACAAGTTTAAAGTCAGGCGAGCGATTCTTTATTTTTTATTCTTTTTTTTAGCAAGTAGACAACACAAGATCTCCTGCAAAAATACCTAAAACTCCTGTGGAAAATATTGAAGAAGATAATACTATTGCAGTAACTGATGAGAATGTCATTTCTGTAGTATCTGAAAAAGAAACAAATGATGAAAATGCACAAACAACTAAATTAAAAGAACAATATCAACCTCCATGTAATGATGAGAATTATTCAATCGAAGATGAAATATTTAATGATTTGCAAGAAGTAGTAAAACAAGGTCTGTATGGTGATCTTGTCGATGATCTTGCTGAAAGCATGGAAGTATTTTCAGAAGCTGTAACTCAGGTATCATTTGATGAAACAGTAAAAGCTGAAAATGAAAATAAATCCTTTCAGGAAGACTGGGAACCTATATTTTCCGGATCGGCCATTAACTTAGGAGTAATTATTCTTTTGCTGTGTACCTTTACAATAAAATTCCGCCTATCTGACGAGGCATTGCAAGGACTGATGTCACTACTTAATCTTATTCTTCCAAAAGATAGCAAATTACCAGGATCCATGCATTCATTTCAAAATTATCTAAGAAAGTACCATGTTTTACCTGAAATAATGTATTATTGTTCTAATTGTTTCACACATGTTAAAAAAGATGGGGAAACCTGCCCAAATGATTATTGCAGAAAAAATCTGAAAAACCCCAATGCATTAGCATACTTTGTTTTACATTCCCTCAGCGGCCAATTGCAAAACATGTTTCAGCGAAAGGATTTTACAGAGGCAATTCGTAATCATAGGTTTAAACATTATGAAAATAATGTTTCTGAAGATCTTAAAGATGTATACGATGGTGCAAATTACAAAAAACTGTTTAATGAAGGATTCCTCGATAACCCGAACAATATTTCATTCGCGTTAAACACTGATGGTGTGCAGATTTTCAAATCATCAAAAGTATCAATGTGGCCTGTTTATGCCTTAATCAACGAACTTCCTATTTCCTCTAGAAAAGGTAGAGAAAATACGTTATTCTATGGTTTTTGGATTTCAGCCAAGAAACCAGTTATGTGGAGTTTTTTAAAACCCTTACATGAACAACTGTCAATGTTGGAAAAAGGTATAACTATGTCAGATTATAAAGGAGAGAGTTTTATTTGCAAAGGAACTCTTATGACAGTTACATGTGATCTTCCAGCCAAATGTTTAGTCAGTAATTCAATACAATTTAATGGAAAGTTTAGTTGTTGGTATTGTTTGCAAGAAGGTCAGTCTTTTTTTACTGAGAAAGGTGGTACATGCCATGTTTTCCCATATAAAGATGAAGATCCATCTGGACCCCCAAGAACGATAGAATCTGTTGAAAAGGATGTTAACCAAGCTGTTTTAAATATCCAGAATGGTGTTAAGTCATATGCGGTACACGGCATCAAAGGACCTTTTTGGTTCATGTTTCTCAATTATTTCAACATAATTGATGGATTCATCATTGATTATATGCATGGTGTATGCTCAGGAATCATGAACCTCCTTTTAAAACTTTGGTTTTCAAAGGATCATAAGCAAAGATTGTATTCCTATTATTCACAAAGAAATAGAGTTAATGACATTCTACTGTCAATAAAACCCGCCATTACAGTAACAAGAATTCCTAGATCTTTAGATGATTTAGTTCATTGGAAGGCATCTGAATTCAGAAACTTCCTTTTGTACTGGGGCATTCCTATCCTGAAAGACATACTTTCAAAAGAGCATTTTGTTCATTTTTGTTTGCTAGTAAAAGGAGTGTTTTTATTGTCTAAAGAAAAAATTTCAAAGGAGGAAATCAGGATAGCGGAACGGTGCATGTTTCTTTTTGTAAAGAATTTTGAAAATTTATATTCTCTCCAGTTTTGTACAATGAATATTCATCAACTTCTGCATATAACGAAAAATGTCGAGAGAAATGGTCCATTATTTTCTAACAACTGTTTTGTTTTTGAAGACATAAATGGATATATTGTTCAGCATATTCATGGTACTCAGGGTATCGACACTCAAATTGTTAACACTGTCAACATGATTCAAACTATCCCAATTCTTTATGAGAAGTACATAGTCGACAAAGAATCAGATGCATCCAACTTTTACAATAATATGACAAATTCTTCAAAAAATAATTGGATGGAGATTGAAAATGGAATTTGGTGCATAGGGGTTATAACCTACAAATTGTTATCGCCAGAGGAATGTTTAGTTACACGGCGTATATTTACAATAATAAATCCAAAAACAAGATGTTTTCAGAAAGTATTTATTAAAGATGGATCATTTTATATCTACAGTGCTGGGTATAGTAGAATGGTCAGGAGAAACCAAAGTATTGTTAAATATTCATATGACAACAATGCCAGTTGTGGATTTGGTTCAGTTCAGTTCTTTATACAGTTTGAAGACATGTATTCAAAAACACGAAATGTTGCAGTTTTGAAAAATTTTAGGATTGCAGCATTCTGTAAAGATGATTCAGTTCATACAGTGACAGATCAAAATGAATTGTTGGCTGTTTCAGTAACTGATATAACTGCTTCTTGTATGTTGGTGGAAGCTAACGGAAAAAGCTTTGTTTGTGAATTTCCAAACCGCTTTGATACTGATTAAATTCAACTAATATTTTGAACTAACATTGAAGTTGGTAAAGGTAAAATGCATGAAACTTAAAACAAAATACACTACCAACTAGATTGAAAATTGTTGAAGAAATCAATGTACACGACATATTGACCAGTACAATGTATCTATCATGTCTATATAAGTCAGGACCATTGCGATCTTTGATTCTTCTGGTTTAATTGTTCCTCAGAAGTTCTATTTGCACATGTTAATTGTCGTATCCTATCATGTTAAACTTTTTAAACTGGATTCCAAGCAAAATTGTACAGTGCACACTATTTAACATTAATAATATATTATGGACGAAGCAAATTTAACAGTGTCAAACTATTGTACGTATTATGGACTTGAAGATCACAATGAAAGCACTTGGGAGTTTTGGCGACATAAAACCTGGTTTAACCCACTATTTCATATGAAATGCCTGTACCAAGTCAGGACCATTGCGATCCACCGACCACCATTTCTCTGGTATGACTACTTTGTTTTTGTCTTTGTCTCTGGACATTGAGATTGATTAATCCAGTTCGGTAGTTTTGTTATTACCTTTATTTAGACCAAAAAAGTATGCCTGTTTACTGTCACCTGATTCTGTCTAATTTTTGTTGCCCGCCGTAATGCAGAGCGGGGACATAAAAATGCCGGGCGTCTGTCACACTTTCTTGTAAGCGCTCTCAAGGCTGCAAATTTTGTCGGATTTTCATGAAATTTATATCAAATGTTTATATAAGTACAAATGTAATTATATACATTGGACAAGTTCGAAAACCAGCGTTTTTCGATACTTTTTGTAGGAGTTATTGGACTTTGACCATAAAAAAATCTGTTTTTTGCAAATAAGACCTTGTAAGCGCTGTCACACCTAAAGTTGTTGAAAATCAGCATTTTTTGATAATTTATTATATGAAGTTTATCAAATCACAACTGCATCTTTATTTGACAAATTGTGTATGAGTTATATATGGGACTTTATATTCGCCTAGTGTATTGTAAATTGTCAGACGTCTAGAATTTTTTATATAATTAACACTATTGTGAGTATATGTGAGTGACCATTTGAAAGGGGGAGCTGTGCTGAAATTTGAAATGAAAAGCAGAAAATAAAAAATAATTAGAATAAAAAAGGCTTGATGCAGTCTTAGACTTAAAAAAATTCTGGCGAGTTTAAAAATAAAAAATATTGCGCACAGAGAAAAATTCAGGTTAACAATTTTCTGAAAAAAAGGAGAATTTGGCAGGATGTCAAAATATCCATGAAATTTACATGTAAATGGTCACTCCCTTATAATATATTGAGATAACAATGTCATATTAATTTTTAAAGATTTGTTTCATTTAAGCCCATTCATGCCATTTGAGTTGTTCATGTATAAATCAACGAAAAATTGCTTTAAAAATTAAGTCTTGCGTCATGTGCATTACATTCAAGTCCATTTGAGTTTCATAAATCAACTTAAAATTGCTTTTAAAATTAAGTCTTGCATCTCTTTTCAAATATTTTTAGTATGTCATGACTTAAACTGACACCATGTTAGAATTTGTAAATATTCCATTAGACCTTATTGAATTTTTTTATTATAAAGAAATGTTTTAATTTATACTACCTGTACATGTACTAGCTATTTTTTTTCTCTGAAACATAAAATGTATAGTTAAAACATATTTTAATCTTTGTAAAGATGGTATGACATTACAAAAAGGATAAGACAAAAGTCAAAAAGCCTTATGAAGTCTTCTTTAAGAAATACATGTACCATTACAAAAATCATGGAAATATCAAAAAATAAAATTATGCATGTCAAAAGATCTATACTTATGATAAGGGACTCCAGAATATAAAAATGTTAGATTGTTGATTTATTGAACTCAAATGGACATGATGGACTAGATACATATTATAGCTGTTATTGCTCTATTTATTTAAATTACATGTATTTACTATCATGCCTGTTACTATGGCGCTTTTTCTGTCTATAAATGTTAAAACACTGTATAATGTTATTTTCTGCAATAATTTTATATGACCCTGTGTGCTATTGTGTACATATGATGCCTCTTTAAAGGTAGAAATGTTTTTATACTGTTTTACCCTTGTCCGTTATTCCATAACAAACATTTTCATCACAGTTTTCTCAGTAACTACAAGAGATAGAGGTCTGATATTTGGCATATAGTTTGATCTTATAATCCCATATAGTGTTTACCGATTTTATGTTCCTAGGTCAACTACTTCCTGTTTACCAGATACTTAGATTTTTACGCATAGTAAATATGAATGGAAATTTTCATCACAGTTTTCTCAAGAACTACAAGAGATAGAGGTCTGATATTTTGCATATAGCTTTATCCTATTGTCCCATATGGTGTATAGCAACTACTTCTTGCTTACCGAATACTTATAATTAGGTTTTTACACATAGTGAACTTGAATGCAAAATTTTCATTACAGTTTTCTCAAAAACTAATATAGAGGTCTGATATTTTGCATATAGCTTTATCCTATAATAGTCCCATATGACTGTATAGCCATTTTATGTTCCTAGGTCAACTTTTTCTTGTTTACTAAGTATTTTAACTTGTATGAAAGGCATTGCATGCATATGGGTATCACTAGTCAGCATTAGCTCAAGTATTTACTTGTTTTTTCCAATGCTTTTAATCTATATAAGAAATGAAGACTGAGGGCTATTTTTCATTGTGGTTTCTAAATTTCTTATGTCGCATACATGTCTTATTCCACATCTCATTATGTTATTTTCTATTGCTATTTATTGCAAATAGAGAAATTGCTTTAGAATTGAATAGCCTATTAACTGTCAAACCTTCAGCAAGGTAAAATTAAGCTCTACGAAAGTGTCCATTTGTAAGTTGTCAGATGACCTATTTTATGTTGATTATATACATGTATGTAGTGGTCAGACCATAAAAAAATGTTGGTTTCCCCTAACATGGTCAGAAATTTAAGACTTGGCAGGCAGGAACATTATTTTTTTTTATCAATTCAATTATTATAATTTTTTTTTATAAATGACAGAATTGTACAACAATTAAAGACTTTCATTTTTAAAACAGAATATAAAAGTTAAAAAATACTTGATTTAAAAGATTCAAAAATTAGCTTATCTCATTATCTAAGACCCAGCAGGGAAGAATTTAATTTAATTTTTTTGAAAATGGCAAAAAAATTATTGACCAGGCACCAAAAAAGAGACCCGGCAGGGTTAGGGGAAACCAACAGTTTTTTTTTTGGTCCGGCCCCATACAAGTCTGATAGAAGAGACCCTTACAACTAATGGAATAAGGCTCTTGTGAACCTCTCATTTGTTATAATTACATGCAGACATCAATATCCTGTTCATTGTCACACAAATCTTTGTATATTTCCATTGGATTTCAAGATTGCCATGTTTGCTGTTTGATAGTTTTGAAGCTCTTGCTTGGTGGAAATTTTTTTTTTAATTCTGACCAGAAGTCCAACAGTGAAATTTTTCTGAGAATATTAAAAATTTCTAAGTTCAGCTTTGTGGTTATTATGATGCATACAGTAATTAGTATTCCGGTTTCTTGAATACTAAGCTAAGTATTCAGGTTTCTTGAATACTAAGTTAAGTATTCAGAAATCTACCACTAAAAATTAAATTTGTATTCCGTTTGTATTCAGCAATACCATGAAGACAAAGAACCACAAAGAACCACAAATTTTAGTATTCTGAATGTATTCTGAATACTAATATACCACTTATTTTGTATTCCTGTTTGGTAAGGGTATACATAAGGTGTTTCAGATGGTTCGATACGCTCCTTGTCAAATCTTTCGCCGTATGTTTTTTCTCCTCCGGTGTATGAGTACTAGTACATCTTGGCTCTCAACCCAATGAATCTTTAATGGCTACTGCATTGGATTCATCTTTTAATTTTCCTAGCGTCTTTTTGTCTCCCTCGCTATACGCAATGTGGGATTCAGGATATTGACTTGTATCAAACAGATGGTGATGGTCGACCAAAATCTGACACTCTGTCTGTATCTCGAACATGAAGAAGTCTGTATCTGAGAAGCAGACGCCTATCCTGTCTCCGTAAAGCTGCTTCATGTGTTTGTAATGAAACTGGAACATGAGAAGAATAATAAGAAACTATATATCGATCTTAACAAAGAAATGAAATGAATAAATTAATTAGCTATGAAGATGAATTCTAGAAATAAATGAACCGTAGATAATTAATGTGAAGAAATGTTAACCCGCTTCTCAATTCACAATTGACTATTTTTCCATTACAAAAATGTATAAATGTACATTAAATTCATAATTTGTATGAGCAACAATAAAACCTTGTTGCTCCGTACTTTCATTTAAGTAATGCATAATAATGTTAATATGTAGATCTATGAAATTATTGTGTTTATAAAGTATAATCCTTGAAATATCGATATATAGATATCCAAATTAACTGTTTATTACCGATTTTTGGTATTAATAATATTAAAAACCCTTTACCCCTCCCCTTTTTGTAGAAGTTAAAGCCAACATGGTTTTATCAAGTCCCATACTGGTGAATGCTGAGGGGGACTATAAGTTTGCGCTCTGTCCTTCCGTCCGTCTGTCACGCCTCAGTTTTCTGCACTTTTTATAGTCTAATCTTACCTGTGTTGTGGTACTTGGTGAATTGCTTCTCGTATTTCGACCATTTTGAAACCTTGCACACCATCACAGGCATTCAGAATATTTCTCAAACTCTTAGTTGAGTAGTGCCATAGACTGTGTGTAACCATTTCTGATAGACATGAGAAATAAAATGCACTGTTAACAAGTCAACAGTTTCGGTAGCAGAATTCTTGTCAATCCCATACAAATGTTTGAAACTATCCATTGCAGTCCCAGTTTCTCTGTCTCTGTGCATGGCAACACCCAATGTTTTATCTGTTGATAACCAAAAAGTAAACAGTGTGTGGTCATTGTTGTAAATTTGAAAGTGAATAACTTTGATATTTCAACAGAACTGATAAAATTTATAGTAATAAATTAATAACATTATTTTTTCAAGGAGGTTGGGATGGGGGTTGGATTTAAGTTTTAATAAAGTTTATTTTATGATTTATCAGCTGGTTACTTCACAGTTATGCGTATTACAAAGACACTAGGTGTGAACAAAGATTTTCCTTATGTTGTTATGTTCCAATTCTAGGGTTAAATACAAATCAGTTGAATAATATCATGATTATATTCA
>CAXARO010000053.1:0-66269 GCA_963971305.1 Arcuatula senhousia | reverse complement strand
CCTTCGACCTCGATTTCAACTCGGTTGGCTACGATCAGCCGATATCGGACCGATTGTAATCGATAGGGAAGATATCGAGGTATTTAACCTATATCGCCGATAGTGTTTAATCTCGACTGTTCCGATTAGGGATAGGCTGCGATTTTAGATAAAAGTGTCTAAGGGTGGTCCCTTCGACCTCGATTTCAACTCGGTTGGCTACGATCAGCCGATATCGGACCGATTGTAATCGATAGGGGAGATATCGAGGTATTTAACCTATATCGCCGATAGTGTTTAATCTCGACTGTTCCGATTAGGGATAGGCTGCGATTTTAGATAAAAGTGTCTAAGGGTGGGTCCCTTCGACCTCGATTTCAACTCGGTTGGCTACGATCAGCCGATATCGGACCGATTGTAATCGATAGGGGAGATATCGAGGTATTTAACCTATATCGCCGATAGTGTTTAATCTCGACTGTTTCGATTAGGGATAGGCTGCGATTTTAGATAAAAGTGTCTAAGGGTGGGTCCCTTCGACCTCGATTTCAACTCGGTTGGCTACGATCAGCCGATATCGGACCGATTGTAATCGATAGGGAAGATATCGAGGTATTTAACCTATATCGCCGATAGTGTTTAATCTCGACTGTTCCGATTAGGGATAGGCTGCGATTTTAGATAAAAGTGTCTAAGGGTGGGTCCCTTCGACCTCGATTTCAACTCGGTTGGCTACGATCAGCCGATATCGGACCGATTGTAATCGATAGGGGAGATATCGAGGTATTTAACCTATATCGCCGATAGTGTTTAATCTCGACTGTTCCGATTAGGGATAGGCTGCGATTTTAGATAAAAGTGTCTAAGGGTGGGTCCCTTCGACCTCGATTTCAACTCGGTTGGCTACGATCAGCCGATATCGGACCGATTGTAATCGATAGGGAAGATATCGAGGTATTTAACCTATATCGCCGATAGTGTTTAATCTCGACTGTTCGATTAGGGATAGGCTGCGATTTTAGATAAAAGTGTCTAAGGGTGGGTCCCTTCGACCTCGATTTCAACTCGGTTGGCTACGATCAGCCGATATCGGACCGATTGTAATCGATAGGGGAAGATATCGAGGTATTTAACCTATATCGCCGATAGTGTTTAATCTCGACTGTTCCGATTAGGGATAGGCTGCGATTTTAGATAAAAGTGTCTAAGGGTGGGTCCCTTCGACCTCGATTTCAACTCGGTTGGCTACGATCAGCCGATATCGGACCGATTGTAATCGATAGGGGAGATATCGAGGTATTTAACCTATATCGCCGATAGTGTTTAATCTCGACTGTTTCGATTAGGGATAGGCTGCGATTTTAGATAAAAGTGTCTAAGGGTGGGTCCCTTCGACCTCGATTTCAACTCGGTTGGCTACGATCAGCCGATATCGGACCGATTGTAATCGATAGGGAAGATATCGAGGTATTTAACCTATATCGCCGATAGTGTTTAATCTCGACTGTTCCGATTAGGGATAGGCTGCGATTTTAGATAAAAGTGTCTAAGGGTGGGTCCCTTCGACCTCGATTTCAACTCGGTTGGCTACGATCAGCCGATATCGGACCGATTGTAATCGATAGGGGAGATATCGAGGTATTTAACCTATATCGCCGATAGTGTTTAATCTCGACTGTTTCGATTAGGGATAGGCTGCGATTTTAGATAAAAGTGTCTAAGGGTGGGTCCCTTCGACCTCGATTTCAACTCGGTTGGCTACGATCAGCCGATATCGGACCGATTGTAATCGATAGGGAAGATATCGAGGTATTTAACCTATATCGCCGATAGTGTTTAATCTCGACTGTTCCGATTAGGGATAGGCTGCGATTTTAGATAAAAGTGTCTAAGGGTGGGTCCCTTCGACCTCGATTTCAACTCGGTTGGCTACGATCAGCCGATATCGGACCGATTGTAATCGATAGGGGAGATATCGAGGTATTTAACCTATATCGCCGATAGTGTTTAATCTCGACTGTTTCGATTAGGGATAGGCTGCGATTTTAGATAAAAGTGTCTAAGGGTGGGTCCCTTCGACCTCGATTTCAACTCGGTTGGCTACGATCAGCCGATATCGGACCGATTGTAATCGATAGGGAAGATATCGAGGTATTTAACCTATATCGCCGATAGTGTTTAATCTCGACTGTTCCGATTAGGGATAGGCTGCGATTTTAGATAAAAGTGTCTAAGGGTGGGTCCCTTCGACCTCGATTTCAACTCGGTTGGCTACGATCAGCCGATATCGGACCGATTGTAATCGATAGGGGAGATATCGAGGTATTTAACCTATATCGCCGATAGTGTTTAATCTCGACTGTTTCGATTAGGGATAGGCTGCGATTTTAGATAAAAGTGTCTAAGGGTGGGTCCCTTCGACCTCGATTTCAACTCGGTTGGCTACGATCAGCCGATATCGGACCGATTGTAATCGATAGGGAAGATATCGAGGTATTTAACCTATATCGCCGATAGTGTTTAATCTCGACTGTTTCGATTAGGGATAGGCTGCGATTTTAGATAAAAGTGTCTAAGGGTGGGTCCCTTCGACCTCGATTTCAACTCGGTTGGCTACGATCAGCCGATATCGGACCGATTGTAATCGATAGGGGAGATATCGAGGTATTTAACCTATATCGCCGATAGTGTTTAATCTCGACTGTTCCGATTAGGGATAGGCTGCGATTTTAGATAAAAGTGTCTAAGGGTGGGTCCCTTCGACCTCGATTTCAACTCGGTTGGCTACGATCAGCCGATATCGGACCGATTGTAATCGATAGGGAAGATATCGAGGTATTTAACCTATATCGCCGATAGTGTTTAATCTCGACTGTTCCGATTAGGGATAGGCTGCGATTTTAGATAAAAGTGTCTAAGGGTGGGTCCCTTCGACCTCGATTTCATTCAACTCGGTTGGCTACGATCACCCGATATCGGACCGATTGTAATCGAGTAAGTCAAAGATCGTCATCTTAAAGGACAAAGGAGAGAGCATCAATGTATTGGGCTGTCCTACACTTAACAAAGCAAAAGATCACTTGTAAGGAGCGCACGTCCAGAGCACGGGATTCAAAGTGTCCATAAAGCCCAAGCAGGAAAATCTTTCCTACGATCTGGTGAGGAAGTAAAAAAAATCTTACGAGGGGTGTGGGGGACTCGAAAATTCCCGATCCGAATGACTGGATTGGGAAGTTGTTTTTTGGTCACTGACATTTTTGATGGGGGGGGGGTCTTGAACGGAGCATATCAAGGACCGCTAGAGGAGTGATGTGCACGCGTGGTAGAAACCTCCCTATGGTGCATGCGCGTTAAGCTCTTCGCTAAATGGGGTACCGATCTTTCTCATCGTATAAGTTCTTCAGGAAAATGGCAGGCGATCCATCTTCACCTGCGAGCTGTAGACTTTGATAGTCGAACGGTTTCTCGATGCTTCTCCTTTTTCTTGGCAAGACGGCACGAGGTCAGGGACAGGACAAGAAGGCCGGTGGAACTGTAGCAGGCGAAGGAACCTAGGGGAATGTATGCCACAGCACTCACACCGGTCAGAGCAGACCCAATGTTACTACTGGCCAGCAAAATACTGCCTACAAAACATTCACCCAGGGCAAATGATACGACTTTATCCGATCGGTTGTAGATCTTTAACGTATGCTCATATTTCCGGATTTCTGCCGTGAGCTCTGCATCCACGCAAGCGGTATACGGCCGGCATCAACTTCATCCTCCATTTATCTATTGGAGCATACAAAGCAAGGGGGATACTCTTGAAGGGGCTATTAGGACCGAAGATCAGCCTACTGCCATCGTAGAGCTGACCTTCGCTTTACAAGTACAACCCATCACCATAGGTATTGGGTAGTGTTCCTGGGCTGAAATATAGACCACGACCCCGAGGTTTCACGCAGCACACTTTTCCACCCTTCTTGCGGTATAATCCGGACCTCTTGGCTTTTTGGATGGCCGCACTACCCAAACCGCTGAATGCGCCCCACACCCAAAGCAGGTAGCACAAATTTGGCTAGCATGGGTAGCGCGGCAGAGGTGAGACCCGCGAGCAAGGGGAGTAATCTGCCTTCTTTCTGCACGTTATACCTCACATGCTTCGGACTCATTTCAAAGACCATACCACCATTACCGCTCTGCAATAGCTTTGTGATGCGCTGGAACTGACGATGAGTTAGAAGCATTTTATGCCCGCTGGATAGGTTGGCATGCAGCAATTTTACGCTCACGGGGCAGGCTTTCTTCGTCGAACGCTAAATCTTCTCTGCCTGACCCTTTGTCAAGTTAAGACTGTGCTCTTTATAATCCATTTATTTATATCTCACGCAGATAGAAGCTTATGGTGAGATTCTCTCCTCGTCTTGATCGGTCAGATACGTCTGCATGCAGTCGATGGTTCTAAGTAGACTAGATTCTTGGGGGTCTTCATGTCTGTATCGACCCCGGGAAAGAAGCTATAGATAGTTGACTGCTGGGTGCTGTCTACATAGCTTCCATCGATGATAGTGCTATTCACCAGGATGCTATTGATGCTGATGCTCATGATATTGACGATATGCTCACATTCGGTGTAGCCGCTCGTGGCTCTGTTGAAGGTATACGTCTAACATTAACCCTAGCACGGTGCTAATGCTATTGGAGACGTTGATATCTACTTGATATTTTCTGGCGACGGTGAGGGTGGCTCTCAAGGTCGCGTAATTTGCATTGGGGATTTTTAGCTTCGTGCTTATTGAGCCGCAGTTGCCGCTTAATCTCATCGTTAATATTGTCGATGCCGTAGGACCAAGTGCTCAGCTCGACGGGAAACCAGCTAACTCCTTCATCGGGAGCTGACCGTCGACAAATCGAAAGTGACTGGCAGACTTCCGATCATGATGGCATCGTCCTCCACCCGCAGTTAAAAGGTGTGATCGGCTTTGGGAGTTATACTGAGCTGAAGATAGTGGGTTGCTCTCGGACCAAGGTTGGTTTTCAATGCTTGCTCGATAGCTGTTGGGTCGTCATCGTCCTCGGCGGCAGGAGTAGGAGGGGGACGGCAGGCCATGGGATTGGCAGAGCAAGTGGGATGTATTCGATTTTTTTGGTGATGTGAGAGGTAGTTTCCTTTTGCGTCCCACGGGGTTGAATATCGTGGAGAGATCGTGCTTGTGTCCGATCTTATCTATCGCTAGCCTCGAGGCTACGCTTCATCTCTTGCAAGTCCTTGGCCAACGACTGACGCTGCTTGGGATCGGTTATCCTGATAAATATCATTTTATTTATAGCACCGCCAACGCCCCAAAGTGTTCGTCGCATCGTCTCCCATCGCCCCATAGCGTTCGTCTCATCGCCTCCCATCACCCCTAGCGTTTGTCACATCGCCTACAATCGCACCCTAGCGATCGTCGCATCGCCTCCCATCGCCCCTTGCGTTCGTCGCATCGCCTCCCATGTTTTTTATTTCATGCCTAAAAAACCTTGAATTTCCAAAGGGATGTCGGATGTCTCCATGCATTTGGAGGAACTGAAAGGTCCATTGATCCTCTTAACAACTTTGGGAGGATCGTACTCTCCCACCATCCTCACTTTTTACCTGACAAGAGGGTGGTAAATTTGGGTATGCATATAGGCTCCATACCGGCAGCATGCCTCAGGGAAAAGCTTCGAATACCTCTCGCATTTATCACTGCCCCATATAGAAGGATGCGTGCACTGATTGCCATGGACGGTCTTGATGCAGCACGGAGGTCCGGGAGGAGGCTTAGGTTTGCGGCGGGAGTGGGAATTATAGGTCCTTCCTTCGAAATCCTGATCATCGATAAGTTGCACGATTTTTCAGCGCCTCATCTAGGGCAAAAGAGACTTGGGATAAACACTTTCGTTATAAGCACGTGATCCCATTTGTGCTCACACGCACAGGGTGGTCGTGGGGGCTTGGGAGCATTCTCCCGATCCAAGTCCCGTCGATTCTCCACGAACATTCCTGCAAATGATCCATACTTTTATGTTAGACTCGATATAATTCATCTAATTTGCTCCTATATTTCCCATCTGTATTGGGGCTCGTGAGATCGATGATCAGGAATCCATGACGTTGGGCCCATCAGCGCTTGCACACGGATGGTCTGGGGTGAGATCCCCGCCATGGTCCCGGCGGATATGGTCGAGATTCTTGACATCCTGCTCGAAGAGGCAGATGAAGTTGGCATTGTCCCGGATCGATGGCCGCAGGAGCTTGAAGTAACTTTGGTAGAGGTAAAAGCAGTCCACGTTATTATGACGGCCTCGCACGTAGTAGTCTTCGCACTTGCAATTCTTGCTCAAAACACCATTCGATGATCGGACACGTCGATGGCCTGCTCGATTAAGAAAGGGTCATTACCGCTAGGTTTAATCGGTGGCTTCATCACCAACACCGCGTCGACCAAAGAGAAAATAGCGATCTTTGATGGAGAGAAGGTCGCGGATATTGTCTTTCGAAAAGCCTTTGCCAAGCGCCTGTCGCAGAAGCTGTAAGATAGGCTGGTGGGGCAATTTTTCGAAGACGTAGAGGCGATCGTAGTCGAGTCATCCATCACGCAGGAGGAGGTTATTCAGCAGCGTCGTCTTACCTCAGTCCGACTTTCCGATTATTAGACCTCAGATGAATCGCTTCGGGACGAGAAAGTGGTTCTGCTGACAACTACCTCTCACTCTCACCTCTCGATTACAATCGGTCCGACATCGGGTGAATGTAGTCAACCGAGTTGAAATCGGGGACGAAAGGACCCACCCTAAGACACTTTTATATAAAATCGCAGCCTATCTCTAATGGGAACAGTCAAGAGTAAACACTATCGGCGATATAGGTTAGATACCTCGATATCTCCCCTATCGATTACAATCGGTCCGATATCGGGTGATCGTAGCCAACCGAGTAGAAATCGAGGTCGAAGGGACCCTCCCTTAGACTCTTTTATATAAAATCACAGCCTTTACCTAATCGGAACAGTCGAGATTAAACACTATCGGCGATAAAGGTTAAATACCTCGATATCTCCCCTATCGATTACATTCGGTCCGATATCGGGTGATCGTAGCCAACCGAGTTGAAATCGAGGTCGAAGGGACCCTGCCTTACACACTTTTATCTAAAATCGCAGCCTATCCCTAATCTGAACAGTCGATATTAAACACTATCGGCGTTAAGGTTAAATACCTCGATATCTCCCCTATCGATTACATTCGGTCCAATATCGGGTGATCGTAGCCAACCGAGTTGAAATCGAGGTCGAAGGGACCCTGCCTTAGACACTTTTATCTAAAATCGCAGCCTATCCCTAATCTGAACAGTCGATATTAAACACTATCGGCGATATAGGTTAAATACCTCGAGATCTCCCCTATCGATTACATTCGGTCCGATATCGGGTGATCGTAGCCAACCGAGTAGAAATCGAGGTCGAAGGGACCCTCCCTTAGACTCTTTTATATAAAATCACAGCCTATCCCTAATCGGAACAGTCGAGATTAAACACTATCGGCGATAAAGGTTAATACCTCGATGTCTCCCCTATCGATTACATTCGATCCGATATTGGGTGATTGTAGCCAACTGAGTTGAAATCGAGGTCGAAGGGACCCTGCCTTAGACACTTTTATCTAAAATCGCAGCCTATCCCTAATCTGAACAGTCGATATTAAACACTATCGGCGATATAGGTTAAATAACTCGATATCTCCCCTATCGATTACAATGGGTCCAATATCGGGTGACTGTACCCAACCGAGTTGAAATCGAAGTCGAAGGGACCCACCTTTAGAGACTTTTATATTAAATCGCAGCCTATTCCTTATCGGAACAGTCAAGATTAAACACTATCGGCGATATAGGTTAAATACCTCGATATCTCCCCTATCGATTACTATCGGTCCAATATCGGGCGATCATAGCCAACCAATGTGAAATCGAGGTCGAAGGGACCCTTCCTTAGACATTTTTTTATATAAAATCGCAGCCTATCCCTTATCGGAACAGTCGAGATTAAACACTATCGGCGATAAAAGTTAAATACCTCGATATCTCCCCTATCGATTATACTCGGTCCGATATCGGGTGATTGTAGCCAACCGAGATGAAATCGAGGTCGAAGGGACCCACCCTTCGACACTTTTATCTAAAATCGCAGCCTCTACCTAATCGAAACAGTCGAGATTAAACACTATCGACGATATAGCTTGAATACCTCGATATCTCCCCTATCGATTACAATCAGTCCAATATCGGGTGATCGTAGCCAACCGAGTTGAAATCGAGGTCGAAGGGACCCTCCCTTAGACACTTTTATATAAAATCGTAGCCTATCCTTGATCGGAACAGTCGAGATTAAACACTATCGACGATATAGGTTAAATACTTCGATATCTCCCCTATCGATTACGATTGGTCCAATATCGGCTGATCGTAGCAAACCGAGTTGAAATCGAGGTCGAAGGGATCCACCCTTAGACACTTTTATATAAAATCGCAGCCTATTCCTAATCGGAACAGTCGAGATTAAACACTATCGGCGATAAAAGTTAAATACATCGATATCTCCCCTATCGAATACACTCGGTGCAATATCGGGTGATCGTAGCCAACTGAATTGAAATCGAGGTCGAAGGGACCCACCCTTCGACACTTTTATATAAAATCGCAGCCTCTACCTAATCGGAACAGTCGAGATTAAACACTATCGGCGATATAGGTTAAATACCTCGATATCTCCCCTATCAATTACAATCGGTCCAATATCGGGTGATTGTAGCCAACCGAGTTGAAATCGGGGTCGAAGGGACCCACCCCTAGACACTTTTATCTAAAATCGCAGCCTATCCCTAATCGGAACAGTCGAAATTAAACACTATCAGCGATATAGGTTGAATATCTCGATATCTCCCCTATCGATTGCATTCGGTCCAATATTGGGTGATTGTAGCCAACCGAGTTGAAATCGAGGTCGAATGGACCCACTCTTTGACACTTTTATATAAAATTGCAGCCTATCCCTAATCGGAACAGTCGAGATTAAACACTATCAGCGATATACGTTGAATACCTCGATATCTCTCCTATCAATTACAATCGGTCCAATATCGGTTGATTGTAGCCAACCGAGTTGTAATCGAGGTCAAAGGGACCCACTCTTAGACACTTTTATATAAAATTGCAGCCTATCCCTAATCGGAACAGTCGAGATTAAACACTATCGGCGATATAGGTTGAATACCTCGATATCTCCCCTATCGATTACAATCGGTCCGATATTTGGTGATTGTAGCCAACCGAGTTGAAATCGAGGTCGGAGGGACCCACCCTTAGAGACTTTTATATAAAATCGCAGCCTATCAATAATCGGAACAGTCAAGATTAAACAGTATCGGCGATATAGGTTAAATATCTCGATTTCTCCCCTATCGATTACAATCAGTCCAATATCGGGTGATCGTAGCCAACCGAGTTGAAATCGAGGTCGAAGGAACCTCCCTTAGACACTTTTATATAAAATCTTAGCCTATCCCTAATCGGAACAGTCGAAATTAAACACTATCAACGATAAAGGTTAAATACCTCGATATCTCCCGTATCGATTACAATCGGTCCAATATCGGGCGATCGTAGCCAACCAAGTTGAAATCGAGGTCGAAGGGATCCTTCCTTAGACATTTTTATATAAAAACGTAGCCTATCCCTTATCGGAACAGCATAGATTAAACACTATCAGCGATATAGCTTGAAAACCTCGATATCTCCCCTATCGATTACAATCAGTCCAATATCGGGTGATCGTATCCAACCGAGTTGAAATCAAGGTCGAAGGGACCCTCCCTTAGACACTTTTATATAAAATCGTAGCCTATCCTTGATCGGAACAGTCGAGATTAAACACTATCGACGATATAGGTTAAATACTTCGATATCTCCCCTATCGATTACGATTGGTCCAATATCGGCTGATCGTAGCAAACCGAGTTGAAATCGAGGTCGAAGGGATCCACCCTTAGACACTTTTATATAAAATCGCAGCCTATTCCTAATCGGAACAGTCGAGATTAAACACTATCGGCGATAAAAGTTAAATACATCGATATCTCCCCTATCGAATACACTCGGTGCAATATCGGGTGATCGTAGCCAACTGAATTGAAATCGAGGTCGAAAGGACCCACCCTTCCACACTTTTATATAAAATCGCAGCCTCTACCTAATCGGAACAGTCGAGATTAAACACTATCGGCGATATAGCTTAAATACCTCGATATCTCCCCTATCAATTACAATCGGTCCAATATCGGGTGATTGTAGCCAACCGAGTTGAAATCGGGGTCGAAGGGACCCACTCTTAGACACTTTTATATAAAATCGCAGCCTATCCCTAATCGGAACAGTCGAAATTAAACACTATCAGCGATATAGGTTAATTTATCTCGATATCTTCCCTATCGATTGCATTCGGTCCGATATCGGGTGATCGTAGCCAACCGAGTTGAAATCGAGGTCGAATGGACCCACTCTTTGACACTTTTATATAAAATTGCAGCCTATCCCTAATCGGAACAGTCGAGATTAAACACTATCAGCGATATAGGTTGAATACCTCGATATCTCTCCTATCGATTACAATCGGTCCAATATCGGTTGATCGTAGCAAACCGAGTTGTAATCGAAGTCAAAGGGACCCACTCTTAGACACTTTTATATAAAATTGCAGCCTATCCCTAATCGGAACAGTCGAGATTAAACACTATCGGCGATATAGGTTGAATACCTCGATATCTCCCCTATCGATTACAATCGGTCCGATATTTGGTGATTGTAGCCAACCGAGTTGTAATCGAGGTCAAAGGGACCCACTCTTAGACACTTTTATATAAAATTGCAGCCTATCCCTAATCGGAACAGTCGAGATTAAACACTATCGGCGATATAGGTTAAATATCTCGATATCTCCCCTATCGATTACATTCGGTCCAATATCGGGTGATCGTAGCCAACCGAGTTGAAATCGAGGTCGAAGGGACCCTGCCTTAGACACTTTTATCTAAAATCGCAGCCTATCCCTAATCTGAACAGTCGATATTAAACACTATCGGCGATATAGGTTAAATACCTCGAGATCTCCCCTATCGATTACATTCGGTCCGATATCGGGTGATCGTAGCCAACCGAGTTGAAATCGAGGTCGAAGGGACCCTGCCTTAGACACTTTTATCTAAAATCGCAGCCTATCCCTAATCTGAACAGTCGAGATTAAACACTATCGGCGATAAAGGTTAATACCTCGATGTCTCCCCTATCGATTACATTCGATCCGATATTGGGTGATTGTAGCCAACTGAGTTGAAATCGAGGTCGAAGGGACCCTGCCTTAGACACTTTTATCTAAAATCGCAGCCTATCCCTAATCTGAACAGTCGATATTAAACACTATCGGCGATATAGGTTAAATAACTCGATATCTCCCCTATCGATTACAATGGGTCCAATATCGGGTGACTGTACCCAACCGAGTTGAAATCGAAGTCGAAGGGACCCACCTTTAGAGACTTTTATATTAAATCGCAGCCTATTCCTTATCGGAACAGTCAAGATTAAACACTATCGGCGATATAGGTTAAATACCTCGATATCTCCCCTATCGATTACTATCGGTCCAATATCGGGCGATCATAGCCAACCAATGTGAAATCGAGGTCGAAGGGACCCTTCCTTAGACATTTTTTATATAAAATCGCAGCCTATCCCTTATCGGAACAGTCGAGATTAAACACTATCAGCGATATAAGTTAAATACCTCGATATCTCCCCTATCGATTCCAATCGGTCCGACATCGGGTGATCGTAGCCAACCGAGTTGAAATCGAGGCCTAAGGGACCTACCCTTAGACACTTTTATATAAAATCGCAGCCTATTCCTTATCGGAACAGTCGAGTTTAAACACTATCGGCGATAAAAGTTAAATACCTCGATATCTCCCCTATCGATTATACTCGGTCCGATATCGGGTGATTGTAGCCAACCGAGATGAAATCGAGGTCGAAGGGACCCACCCTTCGACACTTTTATCTAAAATCGCAGCCTCTACCTAATCGAAACAGTCGAGATTAAACACTATCGACGATATAGCTTGAATACCTCGATATCTCCCCTATCGATTACAATCAGTCCAATACCGGGTGATCGTAGCCAACCGAGTTGAAATCGAGGTCGAAGGGACCCTCCCTTAGACACTTTTATATAAAATCGTAGCCTATCCTTGATCGGAACAGTCGAGATTAAACACTATCGACGATATAGGTTAAATACTTCGATATCTCCCCTATCGATTACGATTGGTCCAATATCGGCTGATCGTAGCAAACCGAGTTGAAATCGAGGTCGAAGGGATCCACCCTTAGACACTTTTATATAAAATCGCAGCCTATTCCTAATCGGAACAGTCGAGATTAAACACTATCGGCGATAAAAGTTAAATACATCGATATCTCCCCTATCGAATACACTCGGTGCAATATCGGGTGATCGTAGCCAACTGAATTGAAATCGAGGTCGAAGGGACCCACCCTTCGACACTTTTATATAAAATCGCAGCCTCTACCTAATCGGAACAGTCGAGATTAAACACTATCGGCGATATAGGTTAAATACCTCGATATCTCCCCTATCAATTACAATCGGTCCAATATCGGGTGATTGTAGCCAACCGAGTTGAAATCGGGGTCGAAGGGACCCACCCTTAGACACTTTTATCTAAAATCGCAGCCTATCCCTAATCGGAACAGTCGAAATTAAACACTATCAGCGATATAGGTTGAATATCTCGATATCTCCCCTATCGATTGCATTCGGTCCAATATTGGGTGATTGTAGCCAACCGAGTTGAAATCGAGGTCGAATGGACCCACTCTTTGACACTTTTATATAAAATTGCAGCCTATCCCTAATCGGAACAGTCGAGATTAAACACTATCAGCGATATACGTTGAATACCTCGATATCTCCCCTATCAATTACAATCGGTCCAATATCGGTTGATTGTAGCCAACCGAGTTGTAATCGAGGTCAAAGGGACCCACTCTTAGACACTTTTATATAAAATTGCAGCCTATCCCTAATCGGAACAGTCGAGATTAAACACTATCGGCGATATAAGTTGAATACCTCGATATCTCCCCTATCGATTACAATCGGTCCGATATTTGGTGATTGTAGCCAACCGAGTTGAAATCGAGGTCGGAGGGACCCACCCTTAGAGACTTTTATATAAAATCGCAGCCTATCAATAATCGGAACAGTCAAGATTAAACAGTATCGGCGATATAGGTTAAATATCTCGATTTCTCCCCTATCGATTACAATCAGTCCAATATCGGGTGATCGTAGCCAACCGAGTTGAAATCGAGGTCGAAGGAACCTCCCTTAGACACTTTTATATAAAATCTTAGCCTATCCCTAATCGGAACAGTCGAAATTAAACACTATCAACGATAAAGGTTAAATACCTCGATATCTCCCGTATCGATTACAATCGGTCCAATATCGGGCGATCGTAGCCAACCAAGTTGAAATCGAGGTCGAAGGGATCCTTCCTTAGACATTTTTATATAAAAACGTAGCCTATCCCTTATCGGAACAGCATAGATTAAACACTATCAGCGATATAGCTTGAAAACCTCGATATCTCCCCTATCGATTACAATCAGTCCAATATCGGGTGATCGTATCCAACCGAGTTGAAATCAAGGTCGAAGGGACCCTCCCTTAGACACTTTTATATAAAATCGTAGCCTATCCTTGATCGGAACAGTCGAGATTAAACACTATCGACGATATAGGTTAAATACTTCGATATCTCCCCTATCGATTACGATTGGTCCAATATCGGCTGATCGTAGCAAACCGAGTTGAAATCGAGGTCGAAGGGATCCACCCTTAGACACTTTTATATAAAATCGCAGCCTATTCCTAATCGGAACAGTCGAGATTAAACACTATCGGCGATAAAAGTTAAATACATCGATATCTCCCCTATCGAATACACTCGGTGCAATATCGGGTGATCGTAGCCAACTGAATTGAAATCGAGGTCGAAAGGACCCACCCTTCCACACTTTTATATAAAATCGCAGCCTCTACCTAATCGGAACAGTCGAGATTAAACACTATCGGCGATATAGCTTAAATACCTCGATATCTCCCCTATCAATTACAATCGGTCCAATATCGGGTGATTGTAGCCAACCGAGTTGAAATCGGGGTCGAAGGGACCCACTCTTAGACACTTTTATATAAAATCGCAGCCTATCCCTAATCGGAACAGTCGAAATTAAACACTATCAGCGATATAGGTTAATTTATCTCGATATCTTCCCTATCGATTGCATTCGGTCCGATATCGGGTGATCGTAGCCAACCGAGTTGAAATCGAGGTCGAATGGACCCACTCTTTGACACTTTTATATAAAATTGCAGCCTATCCCTAATCGGAACAGTCGAGATTAAACACTATCGGCGATATAGGTTAAATATCTCGATTTCTCCCCTATCGATTACAATCGGTCCAATATCGGGTGATCGTAGCCAACCGAGTTGAAATCGAGGTCGAAGGAACCTCCCTTAGACACTTTTATATAAAATCTTAGCCTATCCCTAATCGGAACAGTCGAGATTAAACACTATCGACGATAAAGGTTAAATACCTCGATATCTCCTGTTTCGATTACAATTGGTCTAATATCGGGCGATCGTAGCCAACCAAGTTAAAATCGAGGTCGAAGGGATCCTTCCTTAGACATTTTTATATAAAAACGTAGCCTATCCCTTTTCGGAACAGTCGAGATTAAACACTATAAGCGATATAGCTTGATTCCTCGATATCTCCCCTATCGATTACAATCAGTCCAATATCGGGTGATCGTAGCCAACCGAGTTGAAATCGAGGTCGAAGGGACCCTCCCTTAGACACTTTTATCTAAAATCGCAGCCTATCACTAATCGGAACAGTCAAGATTAAACACTATCGGCGATATAGGTTAAATACCTCGATATCTCCCCTATCGATTACAATCGGTCCGATATCGGCTGATCGTAGCCAACCGAGTTGAAATCGAGGTCGAAGGGACCCACCCTTAGACACTTTTATCTAAAATCGCAGCCTATCCCTAATCGGAACAGTCGAGATTAAACACTATCTGCGATATAGGTTGAACACCTCGATATCTCCCCTATCGATTACAATCGGTCCGATATTTGGTGATTGTAGCCAACCGAGATAAAATCGAGGTCGGAGGGACCCACCCTTAGAGACTTTTATATAAAATCGCAGCCTATCACTAATCGGAACAGTCAAGATTAAACACTATCGGCGATATAGGTTAAATATCTCGATATCTCTCCTATCGATTACAATCGGTCCGATATCGGGTGATCGTAACCAACCGCATTGAAATCGAGGTTGAAGGGACCCTCCCTTAGACACTTTTATATAAAATCGTAGCCTATCCCTGATCGGAACAGTCGAGATTTAACACTATCCTATCGATGATATAGGTTAAATACCTCGATATCTCCCCTATCGATTACAATCGGTCCAATATCTGGTGATCGTAGCCAACAGAGGTGAAATCGAGGTCCTTATACATTTTTATATAAAATTGCAGCCTATCCCCAATCGGAACAGTCGAGATTAAAAACTATCAGCGATATAGGTTGAATACCTCGATATCTCCCCAAACGATTACAATCGGTCCGATATCTGGTGATCGTAGCCAACCGAGTTGAATTCGAAATCAACATCCCTGTTTGATCGGCCGCCTTTGCTAATCAGACACACAAGGATAATTTTCAACAGGGTGTTGAATTACCAGTTACTAATTTACTATTTTACATTTCGGAGAAAAAAAATAAATGATAAAAAAGGAATAGGGAATAAGTAACCAGTTACTTATTCCCTATATAGTGATTTTTTAGAATAAGGAATAAGGAATAGAGAATAAGTAACCAGTTACTTATTCCTTATTTAGTGATTTTTAGAATAAGGAATAAGTAACCAGTTACTTATTTAGAGGTTTTTAGAATAAGGAATAAGTAACCAGTTACTTATTCCTTATTTAGAGGTTTTAAGAATAAGGAATAAGTAACCAGTTACTTATTCCTTATTTAAATAAGGAATAAGGAATAGGGAATAAGTAACCAACTTGACGCTTCTGCATGTACCCAGCAATCTACTTTGAGATACTAACTTAGTAAGGTACTGATTCATATTAATAATGCAGTTAGAGATAATGGAAATACAGGTTTCACAACTATAAGTGATGAGATACGGATTTTTATCACATCGAGTAAGATATTTGCCAAATTAGGAAACGAGCATTTGCGAGTTTCCTTTGACAAATTTCTAACGAGTGTGTCTTTGCGACATTACGTAAATATGTACATTTATTGGTTTTTAATCATATCTACACATATATTTATAAATGAGTATAAGGCGACAACCTTAAACAGTTTAAAAGAAGCAGAGGTGCCAATGGGGTATCCGAATGTCAAAAGTCCGAAAGGGCAGAGACAAAACCAGAAAACACCAACAAGTGTTTTGTTTGACAACATTCATGTAATTGCGCTAAAGTAAATATCCAACTCGAACTCTAACTCGATCTGTAACTCGAACTCTAACTCGAACTCGAGTAGTTACTCGATTATTGCCATAAAAATCACTGTTTCGAGTTAGCTCAAATTTCAACTCTAACTCGAATAATAACTCGAACTCTCACTCGAACTTTAACTCGAACTCGGGTCGTAACTCGAACTCGAACTCGATGATTACCTACACCCAAACATGACGACCTACATGAAACGAACATGAAGCGGAAATAGCGGTAATGATGTTTTGGAGTAAAACCTTGCTTGCCAATCGTGGTCCAGAATACGAATTAAAACCGTGTATCAAACAAACGGTTAATTTGGTTATGTTGTATTTGCATCTTTCTAGGACTAATTTAACCTCTCATTTGGAACGAAAACATTGAAAGGCTTAAACCCAAAAGAATAAAATACTCGTATCCAAAAAGTTCGAAAAAGGAAGCAAAATCTAGTACCGAGAATATCGACCATGTGTAGTACAAGGAAATAAACCTGGTGTTTTTGCGACTTTGAGTATAAACCATCTAAAAATTTCAAAAACAAATATTGTATTTGTAATTTCGTTTCAAGAACAAGTGTTGGTTTTCGAAAAGAAAGATCCCGAGTAGACCAAATTGCCACCCTAAGAATCATCATAAAACAGAGTATTGAATGGTAGACTTCTCTTTATCTGACCTTTATAGATTTTGAGAAGGCGTTTGACAGTATCAACCATCAAGTACTGTTGAACATTCTCCGAAATTATGGAATACCTGAAAAGATAATATCAATTATTCAACAACTCTATTTACCTGCCAAGTCATCTATGCAGGAAACCTGACAGATCCATTTCCAGTGTCAACGGGTGTTAGACAAGGATGATTACTCTCTCCTTTTCTCTTTTTGTTGTCATTGACTGGGTGAGCCGAAAAGCATATGATAATCCAATGGGAATAAAGTGGACACTACAATCATTTCTCAAAGATTAAGACTTTGTCGATGATATTTGCCAACTTTCTAATTGTCACCAAGACTCTCAAAACCAAGTTTCCAACCTTGAGACAGCCGCACAAAAGGAGGGCTCTACATCAATGCTGCTAAAGCCAAATCCATGCGAGTTAATGCCAACCAAGAAAACAAAACAAAAGTTAGAGGTGCGGAAATGAAGATATACAGGAGTTCACCTACCTGGGAAGTGTCATCAGTACAGCAGGTGGCACTGATGCAGATATAACAGCAAGAAAAATTAGAGGTGCGGAAATTGAAGATATACAGGAGTTCACCTACCTGGGAAGTGTCATCAGTACAACAGGTGGCGTTGGTGCAGATATAACAGCAAGAAAAATTAAAGAAAACACAACAGGCTTTTGCTGTCTTGAAACCTGTATGGAAAGTAAAGTTCTGAGAACAAGCACCAAGCTGAGAATCTTCAAACTTGGAGATTAAATGCAGCCACTAAGAAAACCTTGCAGGTGTTTTCTAAATAGTTGCCTACGAAACATCTTCGGAATCAAGTGGCCAAACAAGATCAAAAATGAAGATTTGTGGAAAAGAACGAAGCAAGAGCCTATTAAAAGAACAATCACAGAAAGACGTCGGAGATGGATAGGCCACACATTGAGAAAGAACAACAGCAACAATGTGATCAGGCAAGCTTTATACTGGAATCCACAGGGTCATCGCAAGAGAGGCAGACCAAAGAACACCTGGCGCAGGGACCTTACATACGACCTCCAGAAGATTGGCAAACATGGGGAGAGGCAAAAACAACAGCCAAAAACAGGAAGAAATGGAAAGCAGCAGTGGTCGCCCTATGTCCCCATGGGACGAAGTGGACTAGGTCAAGTAAGTCAATTTCGTTGAGGACAATTGTAACGACCAGGCTTGTGATTACACTCAGGGACCTCTGGTTGGTCCATTAGCGGCGGTTGTCGACCCAGTAGTTTCAAAATACAAAGTACCAAATGGGATTTTAAAAGAAAGGCTATTTTGTGGAACTTTCACACTTGACGATCGAACACGGACCTCGGTGTTACGCGTAAAACAAGTTTACCACTACTCCATCGTTTGTCGTCATTTGAGAAAATCTGATCAAAATGAGATATGTTATCTTCATAGGCCAAGGGTAACGAACCGAAAGCACTTATTTTTACATGAAAATGGGAGATAACGGATCGTAACCATTGGCTAGCGAAGATGGAGATCAGTGCGACTCAGAAAAGTTGTAAAGAGTTTGAGAGTGTATACGCACTTTTGCGTATGAGGCGAGTGTTTTTCACCTAGATGTCCCTAACCTCAGACTTCGAACAGGCCTAGTATGTCTTAAGACAAACCGTCTTAACATCGATGCAAAATGGACAGTATTAGTAAGTACAACGAATGTGTTCAAGTAAGGAACTCGTGTAACTGGAATTTAGATGATAACCTGTACATAAATAAGTCTAGTATATTGGAGTTTGCGGTTATAATTGAGATTTTGATTCTAAAATGAATGTTTGTATTTCCAAGTTTAAAGTTGGTATTTCCCACACAAAAGTTGGAATTACCCAGATTGAAGTTGGAATTTCCAAGTTTAAAGTTGATAATTTCAAGATTAAAGTCGATAATTCCAACATTGAAGTTGGAATTTTCAAGATTAAAGTTGATATTTCCAAGATTAAAGTTGGAATTTCCAAGATTTAAGTTGATAATTCCAAGATTAAAGTTGGAATTTCCAAGATTAAAGTTGACAAATAAAAAAATAAAAAAATAAAACATGGCCCTAATACGCTTCCGTACAATACTATTCTATGGAGCTAATTATCAAAACAATTCTAGCTTTGGTAAATTAAAACATCGCTTTATATATTTTTCAATTATAACAAAGTTGTTAAAGCTTGAACAAAGTGAAGTTGAAAGCATGTACCTGGCACTAAAAATTAAGCTTTACAAAGTCCAACGATGATAGGATAAACAAGCTATAATAGATTGAAATGAAATCATTAATGCAATCTATTTTTGTTAGAAAAAAACTCTTGTATAATATTGTTACATCTAAATGCATACTAAATGCTAAATATGCAATAATATCTTATTGTCGAAAGAGAACAGACAAAATAAGATACTAATAGCGAGCACAGCTCGTAGCGGGCACGAAGTGCCCGCGAGAGCGAAGAGCTCTACAGCAAGTTCCCGCGAAAAATTTGCCTAATGCTGATATTGATTTTTTTTTTTTCGTCCGGATATGCTTCTCACAATTTCACGTGCACAACTTATACAGGATGTGAATTTGAAAATAATTACCAAGTTTGAAAATCGCCTTTCAAAAATTTATATGTAAATATAAAACAAGGAGAAAAATATTCTGATTGTCGACGAGTTACTTCATTTTTTAAGTAAAACAAATTTTATTCATTTTTTTACATTTTCTTTTTTACTTTCATACGGCCCAAATACCTCGTCCTAGAAAATGAATTGTTTAAAGGAAAAAACATTTAACATTTGCATCAAAAGTGTCCACTTCTTATTCGGGAATGGGGTCCTCTACATCTTATATTCTGAATTCTAAACGATTTTATTCCTCAATTGAGGCGTGGAACTCCGTCATATGAGGGCAAAAAAGAGGATCCATCTTTGATGTTTCATGGTATAGGGGGAGCCTTCTTCAACTCAAAAGGTATGAGGGTGTCACAGCCCTTTTGGTACGCGGTATTCCGTGCTTTAGACGATTAGACGAGAAGGAGCAGATTCCAAATCTTTAGACAAGTTTAAGAATAAATTCATATCCATTGTAAAATTACGAATAAGCCATTTTCAGAACACCTTTGTAGAATATCGACCCCAAACTTATATAAACAGAATTAAATCAAAACTACAATTATTAGGTTCACGATATGTTTTTGTTCCTGCGGATAAAGCGGCTAACAATGTTGTTGTGGTATGTCGTAAATATTATCTGGATGTTTTAATGCATGAAATTAAAGGCTCATGTACTTTCGTTCCCGTGCCAGCTACAGAAACCAGTATTATTGACGATCATGTCATAGCAACCACAGCACTTCGAGCAGCCCCTACATACAATAAATTACCTACTATGTACTGGATACCTAAATTACACAAAAACCCATATAAATCCCGTTTTATTTCTGCATCAAGTAAATGTTCCTTAACCAATATTTCTAAAGTCTTGTCTCTTGCTTTAACTACAATGAAAGAATTTATCATCAGATACTGTGATAAAATTTTCGAAAATAGTGGAATAAATCATTTTTGGAGTGTTAAAAATTCTCTTGATGTTTTAGACAAACTTCGGACATTTGAAAATAATTTTCAATCCGTAGACAGCTATGACTTTTCCACTTTATATACTAATCTACCTCACAATCTTATCAAAAAGAAATTTGAATATTTAATTAAATGGTGCTTTGACAAATCTAAAAGTGACTACATCTGTTCTAAAGTGTCACAAGTATTTAGTAAATCGTTTTTTAGTAACGAAACCCACAAAGGTTATGTTAATTGGACCGACATAGAAGTTATTACTGCATTAAACTTTCTTTTAGATAATATTTACATCCGGTTCGGTAAACAAATATATCGCCAAGTCATTGGTATTCCAATGGGAACCAATTGTGCTCCACTCATAGCTGATCTGTTTTTATATTGTTACGAATCACAGTTTATGGCAAAGCTACAAAAAGACCCAAACAAAAACCACCTTATCGAAACTTTTAACAATACATATAGGTACTTAGATGACATACTTGCTCTAAACAAACCCACATTCTCAAATTTTATAAATGATATATATCCTAAAGAATTAACCTTAAATAAAGCAAACTCAACCGATAGTAGATGTCCATTTCTAGATTTGGACTTAAGCATTATCAATGGTAGATTACACACTAAAGTATATGATAAACGGGATGACTTTTCATTCCCAATAGTTAATTTTCCGTTTCTTGAAGGAGACGTACCATTAGCTCCAGCTTACGGGGTATACATTTCACAATTAGTCAGGTATGCTCGCATTTGCAGTGATGTGTCTGATTTTAATGATAAAAACCGTTTTATTACAGAAAAATTGCTAAAACAAGGTTACCGTTACCACAAATTAGTCAAATCTTTTACAAAATTTGCACATAAATATGGACATCTCATCGAAAAATTTGATTGTACACGTAGATTTCTGATTGTTAAAGGAATATCTCATCCTGACTTTTATAGCAATGTAGTTTATAAAGCACAAAAATTCAAAAACAACCTTATGGAAATTAAAACTGGCTTAAAAACCTTTTGAAAAAAGGATACGAATTCAATGTTTTAGTAAAATCTTTTCATTTGGTATGTTTTGGCAGAAATATTGATAGCTTGATAGTAACTTTAAAACGTTAAATTTTCACTTTGTATCCACTGTATTATTTATAAGCACCACAGCGATCAAGTATGTCGGTTCTGTATGGTGATACAACTCTTAATCATTCATTGTTTTGACGTGGGGTGTCGGATTTAGAACTGATGTATTTGATTCTTTTACATCAATCGATAAATGTTTCTTAGCTAGTTGTCAGTAACTTCGAGTGTTCTCAAGAGAGTTCCTCTTTGTCTTGTTGTTTTCGTACAGTATTTTGTCTTAGGTTCTCTCTTGTTGAATTGAACTTTTGTCGATTGAGTTTTACAGTGTGTTTTATATGTAGCTTTGTGCAACCTTATCAATAGGGGGAAGGTTGGATCCAAAAAACTAGTTTAACCCCGCCACATTTTATATGTGCCTGTCCTAAGCCAGGAAACTTTGCCAAAGCCTTTCATTGATGATTTAGGGATTGGTTTTGATACTTTTGTATTGTATTATAAGTCTTGGGCCAATGCAAGACGGTAAGCAGTGACCTATGGTCATGTTGAAGACTGCTTGCTGTTTTCCGTTGTGATTTTTTGAATTGCTGTTTGTTTATGGTTGTTGTGTCGCGTACACTTATTCCACATCTCAATATCGTATATTTATAAAAAGTATTCAAGTATTCGGTATGCCAAGGTGTGATACGCGGTACGCGATATTCTGAATTTTTAGGCTTTTGGCTTTAGAGTATTCGGTATTCCAGTTTTTTAACGGTATTCTGTCCTTTTTCAAACGGTATTCGGTATTCCGGGGGCGGGGACTGTGACACACACCCCCAGCTGTTCATTGACATCTTATATTTTTGCTGTGCTCGCATTTGGGCAATGCCTACCTCATATTATACCATGGAATTGAAGTTTGAATGGTTCTGGGTAGGCAGGCATTTTAGCTTACAGATGTGCACCAGATCGTTGGGTTACTTTGCTATCTTGCATACCGAGTCATAAAACCATCATGAAAGCTGAAAACCAGACCACAAACCACAGAAGTGAATCATGGGGTGAAAGGGGGTTATCACTTTCATTGCTGGAATTGTCAGATTTGGAACCGAAGGAGCCCAAATTAAAAAGATATCCTCTCAGGTGTCATTATACTTTCGTTTCGAAGATTGGTCTTGTGTCCCCTTATTTCATGTTAGTTTTATCATTTTCATGTCCCTCCTACAGTAAAATTTGGCACTGATTGGTAGTAGAACAGTAACCGTACCTAACGGAACATGTTGCTTAACTTTCACCACTTTATCTTTTAAAAAAAAAAAGACTATCAATGATATACTTGCAAGTAAACTTTTAAAATAGCGTCAATTGCAAAAATTCCACTTAACATTGAGTGAGAGACAAATTAATTAATCACATATTTTTTATGCTGGTTTGCACCTTTTTTATAAAGCCCCACTTCTTGGGATCTAATTTCGATTCACAAACTTTTTGCTTACGAAATCCAGTACAGTCAAACCTGCTTTAGCGGCCACTTTTATTAGGCAATCACCTGTCTTATATAGCCACATATTTTATGTCCCTCTCTTTAAAAAAAACAACTAAAATGAACCTGGATTAAAGGCATATTGTCTACGGCAAACTCATTTTTTTTACCCCCCCCCAATTTTTTGGTGTCAATTAGACCGAAATGCAATAAAATGAATATTGAAAAACAAATTTGCTACAAATTTTGCCTCAAATGTAGTTTATTTTGATCAAAATAGCTCGACAATATTGATTGATATTTTATTTATCTGCATTACGTCAGATTGACACAGATTTAGACTGAGTAGTTTTAACGCGGACACTAATCACTGTCGTGTACGTGAGAAGGATCGGTCATTTCAAGATGGCAGACACTTCGTTTGGCCAAATCAGGGGGGTTTCTTTTCAGTTGTATTGTATGAAATCTACAGCACTTTACAAAATCTTATACATCTCCGAAGGAAGGTAATAGAATTGTCTACTACATATAAAAGACCGATGGAAAAAAGCATGGATGGATTTTCCATATAAGAATCCCAAAGGTGAGTAAACATCTGAAATGAAAATCGAAGCGGGCATTTCTCCTGAAATCGGTAATTTTACACAAAACTATAGGCTTTACTTACCGAAACGTAACTCTGGAAGCATTCTTTAATGGGAAGCCACCAATCGTCATTCATGTTGTACGAATATATGTTGAAAGGTGTTCACAATTTAGATTTAAAAGTTTTGTTTATGTCAAGGAGCAGTCCTATGGTAATTTGCATATTAATCTTGAGAAACTGTGTTCAGGATCGGACTTCTGTCAAATTTTGGTTCAGGATCGGTCTTCCAAAATGTAGAAACATTTTCATATTTAAATACAAGAGATTTGTACGAAATAGACCGTTTCTGGGCATTAATTATTGTCGAATTGGACAAGAAATCGGTAACCTGGGACGGATCCAGAAATGATTGAAAAGAACCTAAGTAAAGTGAGACTGATATTCGATGTTCGATATTCGATATTCAATTTTTTTGAATATCAAACTGAATATCAAACGGTAAATTTTACCGTTTGATATTCATTCGATATTCATCTATTGTTTTTTCTTGGTAAAAATATGTAATGAATATCAAACGGTAAATTTTAAAGTTCGATATTCATTTGACATTCATTTTCGGGTTAAGGTATGTTATGTGAATATCAAATGAATATCGAATGAATATCAAACCAAAGTTTATTTACGTTTGATATTCATTTTACGTTCGTTTTAGGTCTAGTTTTGTTTTGTGAATATGAAATGAATATCAAACCAAATTTCCTTCTGTTTGATATTCATTTGACATTCGTTTCCGGTGTAAATTTGAAATGTGAATATCAAATGAATATCAAACCAAAGCTTAATTCTGTTCAATATTGGTTTGACATTCTTTTCGGGTTTATGTATGTTATGTGAATATCAAATGAATATCGAATGAATATCAAACCAAAGATTAATTCCGTTCGATATTCATTTTACGTTCGTTTTAAGTCTAGTTTTGCTTTGTGAATATCAAATGAATATCAAACCAAAGTTTCCTTCTGTTAGATATTCATTTGACATTCGTTTCCGGTATTAATTTGTATTGTGAATATCGAATGAATATCAAACCAAAGATTATTTCTGTTCTATATTCAATTCAGATTCGTTTCAGGTTTAGGTATGTTATGTAAATATATCAAATGAATATCGAATGAATATCAAACCAAAGTTGATTTACGTTCGATATTCATTTTACGTTCGTTTTGGGTCTAGTTTTGTTTTGTGAATATGAAATGAATATCAAACCAAAGTTTCCTTCTGTTTGATATTCAATTGACATTCGTTTCGGGTGTAAATTTGCAATGTGAATATCAAATGAATATCTAACCAAAGATTAATTCCCTTCTATATTCATTTGAGATTCTTTTCGGGGTTAGGTATGTTATGTGAATATCAAATGAATATCGAATGAATATCAAACCAAAGATTAATTCCGTTCGATATTCATTTGACATTCGTTTCCGGTCTTAATTTGTATTGTGAATATCAAATGAATGTCGAATGAATATCAAACCAAAGTTTATTTACGTTCCATATTCATTTTACGTTCGTTTTAGGTCTAGTATTGTTTTGTGAATATGAAATGAATATCAAACCAAAGTTTCCTTCTGTTAGATATTCATTTTACATTCGTTTCCGGTGTAAATATATAATGTGAATATCAAATGAATATCAAATGAATATCAAACCAAAGATCAATTCCGTTCTATATTCATTTGAAATTCGTTTCGGGTTTAGGTATGTTATGTGAATATCAAATGAATGTCGAATGAATATCAAACCAAAGTTTATTTATGTTCGATATTTATTTTACGTTCGTTTTAGATCTAGTCTTGTTTTGTGAATATGAAATGAATATCAAATCAAAGTTTCCTTCTGTTACATATTCATTTGACATTCGTTTCCGGTGTAAATTTATGATGTGAATATCAACTGAATATCGAATGAATATCAAACCAAATTTTGTTTACGTTCGATATTCATTTGACATTCGTTTCCGGTGTTGATTTGTATTGTGAATATCAAATGAATAACAAACCAAAGATAAATTCCGTTCTATATTCATTTGACATTCGTTTCGGATTTAGGTAAGTTATGTGAATATCAAATGAATATCGAATGAATATCAAACCAAAGATTAATTCCGTTCGATATTCATTTGACATTCGTTTCCGGTCTTAATTTGTATTGTGAATATCAAATGAATGTCGAATGAATATCAAACCAAAGTTTATTTACGTTCCATATTCATTTTACGTTCGTTTTAGGTCTAGTTTTGTTTTGTGAATATGAAATGAATATCAAACCAAAGTTTCCTTCTGTTAGATATTCATTTTACATTCGTTTCCGGTGTAAATATATAATGTGAATATCAAATGAATATCGAATGAATATCAAACCAAAGTTTATTTACGTTCGATATTCATTTTACGTTCGTTTTAAGTCTAGTTTTGTTTTGTGAATATCAAATGAATATCAAACCAAAGTTTTCTCCTGTTCGAAATTCATTTGACATTCGTTTCCGGTGTTAATTTGTATTGTGAATATCAAATGAATATCAAACCAAAGATTAATTCTGTTCTTTATTCATTTGAGATTCATTTTCGGGTTAAGGTATGTTATGTGAATATCAAATGAATATCGAATGAATATCAAACCAAAGTTTATTTACGTTCGATATTCATTTTACGTTCGTTTTAGGTCTAGTTTTGTTTTGTGAATATGAAATGAATATCAAACCAAATTTCCTTCTGTTTGATATTCATTTGACATTCGTTTCCGGTGTAAATTTGCAATGTGAATATCAAATGAATATCAAACCAAAGCTTAATTCTGTTCAATATTGGTTTGACATTCTTTTCGGGTTTATGTATGTTATGTGAATATCAAATGAATATCGAATGAATATCAAACCAAAGTTTATTTACGTTCGATATTCATTTTACGTTCGTTTTAAGTCTAGTTTTGCTTTGTGAATATCAAATGAAAATCAAACCAAAGTTTCCTTCTGTTAGATATTCATTTGACATTCGTTTCCGGTATTAATTTGTATTGTGAATATCGAATGAATATCAAACCAAAGATTATTTCTGTTCTATATTCAATTGAGATTCGTTTCAGGTTTAGGTATGTTATGTAAATATATCAAATGAATATCGAATGAATATCAAACCAAAGTTGATTTACGTTCGATATTCATTTTACGTTCGTTTTGGGTCTAGTTTTGTTTTGTGAATATGAAATGAATATCAAACCAAAGTTTCCTTCTGTTTGATATTCAATTGACATTCGTTTCGGGTGTAAATTTGCAATGTGAATATCAAATGAATATCTAACCAAAGATTAATTCCCTTCTATATTCATTTGAGATTCTTTTCGGGGTTAGGTATGTTATGTGAATATGGAATGAATATCGAATGAATATCAAACCAAGATTTATTTACGTTCGATATTCATTTTTCGTTCGTTTTAGGTCTAGTTTTGTTTTGTGAATATCAAATGAATATCAAACCAAAGTTTCCTTCTGTTTGATATTCATTTGACATTCGTTTCCGGTGTAAATTTGCAATGTGAATATCAAATGAATATCAAACCAAAGATTAATTCCGTTCGATATTCATTTGACATTCGTTTCCGGTGTAAATTTTTATTGTGAATATCAAATGAATAACAAACCAAAGATCAATTCCGTTCTATATTCATTTGACATTCGTTTCGGGTTTAGGTATGTTATGTGAATATCAAATGAATGTCGAATGAATATCAAACCAAAGTTTATTTATGTTCGATATTTATTTTACGTTCGTTTTAGATCTAGTCTTGTTTTGTGAATATGAAATGAATATCAAATCAAAGTTTCCTTCTGTTACATATTCATTTGACATTCGTTTCCGGTGTAAATTTATGATGTGAATATCAACTGAATATCGAATGAATATCAAACCAAATTTTGTTTACGTTCGATATTCATTTTACGTTCGTTTTAGGTCTAGTTTTGTTTTGTGAATATCAAATGAATATCAAACCAAAGTTTTCTCCTGTTCGATATTCATTTGACATTCGTTTCCGGTGTTTATTTGTAATGTGAATATTAAATGAATATCAAACCAAAGATTAATTCCCTTCGATATTCATTTGAGATTCGTTTCAGGGTTAGGTATGTTATGTGAATATGGAATGAATATCGAATGAATATCAAACCAAAATTTATTTACGTTCGATCTTCATTTTTCGTTCGTTTTAGGTCTAGTTTTGTTTTGTGAATATCAAATGAATATCAAACCAAAGTTTCCTTCTGTTTGATATTCATTTGACATTAGTTTCTGGTGTAAATTTGCAATGTGAATATCGAATGAATATCAAACCAAAGATTAATTCAGTTCGATATTCATTTGACATTCGTTTTAGGTCTAGTTTTGTTTTTGAATATCAAATGAATATCAAACCAAAGTTTTCTCCTGTTCGATATTCATTTGACATTCCTTTCCGGTGTTAATTTGTATTGTGAATATCGAATGAATATCAAACCAAAGATTATTTCTGTTCTTTATTCAATTGAGATTCGTTTCAGGTTTAGGTATGTTGTGTCAATATATCAAATGAATATCGAATGAATATTAAACCAAAAGCTATTTACGTTCGATATTCATTTTACGTTCGTTTTGGGTCTAGTTTTGTTTTGTGAATATGAAATGAATATCAAACCAAATTTCCTTCTGTTTGATATTCATTTGACATTCGTTTCCGGTGTAAATTTGCAATGTGAATATCAAATGAATATCAAACCAAAGCTTAATTCCGTTCAATATTCATTTGACATTCTTTTCGGGTTTATGTATGTTATGTGAATATCAAATGAATATCGAATGAATATCAAACCAAAGTTTATTTACGTTCGATATTCATTTTACGTTCGTTTTAAGTCTAGTTTTGCTTTGTGAATATCAAATGAATATCAAACCAAAGTTTCCTTCTGTTAGATATTCATTTGACATTCGTTTCCGGTATTAATTTGTATTGTGAATATCGAATGAATATCAAACCAAAGATTATTTCTGTTCTATATTCAATTGAGATTCGTTTCAGGTTTAGGTATGTTATGTAAATATATCAAATGAATATCGAATGAATATCAAACCAAAGTTGATTTACGTTCGATATTCATTTTACGTTCGTTTTGGGTCTAGTTTTGTTTTGTGAATATGAAATGAATATCAAACCAAAGTTTCCTTCTGTTTGATATTCAATTGACATTCGTTTCGGGTGTAAATTTGCAATGTGAATATCAAGTGAATATCAAACCAAAGATTAATTCCCTTCTATATTCATTTGAGATTCTTTTCGGGGTTAGGTATGTTATGTGAATATGGAATGAATATCGAATGAATATCAAACCAAGATTTATTTACGTTCGATATTCATTTTTCGTTCGTTTTAGGTCTAGTTTTGTTTTGTGAATATCAAATGAATATCAAACCAAAGTTTCCTTCTGTTAGATATTCATTTGACATTCATTTCCGGTGTAAATTTATGATGTGAATATCAACTGAATATCGAATGAATATCAAACCAAATTTTGTTTATGTTCGATATTCATTTAAGTTCGTTTTAGGTCTAGTTTTGTTTTGTGAATATCAAATGAATAACAAACCAAAGTTTTCTCCTGTTCGATATTCATTTGACATTCGTTTTCGGTGTTAATTTGTAATGTGAATATTAAATGAATATCAAACCAAAGATTAATTCCCTTCGGTATTCATTTGAGATTCGTTTCAGGGTTAGGTATGTTATGTGAATATGGAATGAATATCGAATGAATATCAAACCAAAATTTATTTACGTTCGATCTTCATTTTTCGTTCGTTTAAGGTCTAGTTTTGTTTTGTGAATATCAAATGAATATCAAACCAAAGTTTCCTTCTGTTTGATATTCATTTGACATTAGTTTCTGGTGTAAATTTGCAATGTGAATATCGAATGAATATCAAACCAAAGATTAATTCGGTTCGATATTCATTTGACATTCGTTTTAGGTCTAGTTTTTTTTTTTTGAGAATATCAAATGAATATCAAACCAAAGTTTTCTCCTGTTCGATATTCATTTGACATTCCTTTCCGGTGTTAATTTGTATTGTGAATATCGAATGAATATCAAACCAAAGATTATTTCTGTTCTTTATTCAGTTGAGATTCGTTTCAGGTTTAGGTATGTTATGTGAATATATCAAATGAATATCGAATGAATATCAAACCAAAGTTTATTAACGTTCGATATTCATTTTACGTTCGTTTTAGGTCTAGTTTTGTTTTGTGAATATCAAATGAATATCAAACCAAAGTTTTCTCCTGTTCGATATTCATTTAACATTCGTTTCCGGTGTTAATTTGTATTGTGAATATCAAATGAATATCAAACCAAAGATTAATTCTGTTCTTTATTCATTTGAGATTCATTTTCGGGTTAAGGTATGTTATGTGAATATCAAATGAATATCGAATGAATATCAAACCAAAGTTTATTTACGTTCGATATTCATTTTACGTTCGTTTTAGGTCTAGTTTTGTTTTGTGAATATGAAATGAATATCAAACCAAATTTCCTTCTGTTTGATATTCATTTGACATTCGTTTCCGGTGTAAATTTGCAATGTGAATATCAAATGAATATCAAACCAAAGCTTAATTCTGTTCAATATTGGTTTGACATTCTTTTCGGGTTTATGTATGTTATGTGAATATCAAATGAATATCGAATGAATATCAAACCAAAATTTATTTACGTTCGATCTTCATTTTTCGTTCGTTTTAGGTCTAGTTTTGTTTTGTGAATATCAAATGAATATCAAACCAAAGTTTCCTTCTGTTTGATATTCATTTGACATTAGTTTCTGGTGTAAATTTGCAATGTGAATATCGAATGAATATCAAACCAAAGATTAATTCAGTTCGATATTCATTTGACATTCGTTTTAGGTCTAGTTTTGTTTTTGAATATCAAATGAATATCAAACCAAAGTTTTCTCCTGTTCGATATTCATTTGACATTCCTTTCCGGTGTTAATTTGTATTGTGAATATCGAATGAATATCAAACCAAAGATTATTTCTGTTCTTTATTCAATTGAGATTCGTTTCAGGTTTAGGTATGTTGTGTCAATATATCAAATGAATATCGAATGAATATTAAACCAAAAGCTATTTACGTTCGATATTCATTTTACGTTCGTTTTGGGTCTAGTTTTGTTTTGTGAATATGAAATGAATATCAAACCAAATTTCCTTCTGTTTGATATTCATTTGACATTCGTTTCCGGTGTAAATTTGCAATGTGAATATCAAATGAATATCAAACCAAAGCTTAATTCCGTTCAATATTCATTTGACATTCTTTTCGGGTTTATGTATGTTATGTGAATATCAAATGAATATCGAATGAATATCAAACCAAAGTTTATTTACGTTCGATATTCATTTTACGTTCGTTTTAAGTCTAGTTTTGCTTTGTGAATATCAAATGAATATCAAACCAAAGTTTCCTTCTGTTAGATATTCATTTGACATTCGTTTCCGGTATTAATTTGTATTGTGAATATCGAATGAATATCAAACCAAAGATTATTTCTGTTCTATATTCAATTGAGATTCGTTTCAGGTTTAGGTATGTTATGTAAATATATCAAATGAATATCGAATGAATATCAAACCAAAGTTGATTTACGTTCGATATTCATTTTACGTTCGTTTTGGGTCTAGTTTTGTTTTGTGAATATGAAATGAATATCAAACCAAAGTTTCCTTCTGTTTGATATTCAATTGACATTCGTTTCGGGTGTAAATTTGCAATGTGAATATCAAGTGAATATCAAACCAAAGATTAATTCCCTTCTATATTCATTTGAGATTCTTTTCGGGGTTAGGTATGTTATGTGAATATGGAATGAATATCGAATGAATATCAAACCAAGATTTATTTACGTTCGATATTCATTTTTCGTTCGTTTTAGGTCTAGTTTTGTTTTGTGAATATCAAATGAATATCAAACCAAAGTTTCCTTCTGTTAGATATTCATTTGACATTCATTTCCGGTGTAAATTTATGATGTGAATATCAACTGAATATCGAATGAATATCAAACCAAATTTTGTTTATGTTCGATATTCATTTAAGTTCGTTTTAGGTCTAGTTTTGTTTTGTGAATATCAAATGAATAACAAACCAAAGTTTTCTCCTGTTCGATATTCATTTGACATTCGTTTTCGGTGTTAATTTGTAATGTGAATATTAAATGAATATCAAACCAAAGATTAATTCCCTTCGGTATTCATTTGAGATTCGTTTCAGGGTTAGGTATGTTATGTGAATATGGAATGAATATCGAATGAATATCAAACCAAAATTTATTTACGTTCGATCTTCATTTTTCGTTCGTTTAAGGTCTAGTTTTGTTTTGTGAATATCAAATGAATATCAAACCAAAGTTTCCTTCTGTTTGATATTCATTTGACATTAGTTTCTGGTGTAAATTTGCAATGTGAATATCGAATGAATATCAAACCAAAGATTAATTCGGTTCGATATTCATTTGACATTCGTTTTAGGTCTAGTTTTTTTTTTTTGAGAATATCAAATGAATATCAAACCAAAGTTTTCTCCTGTTCGATATTCATTTGACATTCCTTTCCGGTGTTAATTTGTATTGTGAATATCGAATGAATATCAAACCAAAGATTATTTCTGTTCTTTATTCAGTTGAGATTCGTTTCAGGTTTAGGTATGTTATGTGAATATATCAAATGAATATCGAATGAATATCAAACCAAAGTTTATTAACGTTCGATATTCATTTTACGTTCGTTTTAGGTCTAGTTTTGTTTTGTGAATATCAAATGAATATCAAACCAAAGTTTTCTCCTGTTCGATATTCATTTAACATTCGTTTCCGGTGTTAATTTGTATTGTGAATATCAAATGAATATCAAACCAAAAGATTTATTCCGTTCTATATTCATTTGAAATTCTTTTCGGGTTTAGGTATGTTATGTGAATATCAAATGAATATCGAATGAATATCAAACCAAAGTTTATTTGCGTTCGATATTCATTTTACGTTCGTTTTAGGTCTAGTTTTGTTTTGTGAATATCAAATGAATATCAAACCAAAGTTTCCTTCTGTTTGATATTCATTTGACATTCGTTTCCGGTGTAAATTTGCAATGTGAATATCAGATGAATATCAAACCAAAGCTTAATTCTGTTCAATATTCATTTGACATTCTTTTCGGGTTTAGGTATGTTATGTGAATATCAAATGAATATCGAATGAATATCAAATCAAAGTTTATTTACGTTCGATATTCATTTTACGTTCGTTTTAAGTCTAGTTTTGCTCTGTGAATATCAAATGAATATCAAACCAAAGTTTCTTTCTGTTAGATATTCATTTGACATTCGTTTCCGGTGTAAATTTATCATGTGAATATCAAATGAATATCGAATGAATATCAAACCAAAGTTTATTTACGTTCGATATTCATTTTACGTTCGTTTTAGGTCTAGTTTTGTTTTGTGAATATCAAATGAACCAAAGTTTTCTCCTGTTCGATATTCATTTGACATTCTTTTCCGGTGTTAGTTTGTAATGTGAATATTAAATGAATATCTAACCAAAGATTAATTCCCTTCGATATTCATTTGAGATTCGTTTCAGGGTTAGGTATGTTATGTGAATATGGAATGAATATCGAATGAATATCAAACCAAAGATTAATTCTGTTTTATATTCATTTTACGTTCGTTTTAGGTCTAGTTTTGTTTTGTGAATATCGAATGAATATCAAACCAAAGTTTCCTTCTGTTTGATATTCATTTGACATTCGTTTCCGGTGTAAATTTGCAATGTGAATATCAAATGAATATCAAACCAAAGATTAATTCCGTTCGATATTCATTTGAGATTCGTTTCGGGTTTAGGTATGTTATGTGAATATGGAATGAATATCGAATGAATATCAAACCAAAGTTTATTTACGTTTGATATTCATTTTACGTTCGTTTTAGGTCTAGTTTTTTTGTGAATATCAAACCAAAGTTTCCTTCTGTTTGATATTCATTTGACATTCGTTTCCAGTGTTAATTTGTAATGTGAATATCAAATGAATACCAAAGCAAATTTATTATCTATATATTTATTTATAATGGCTGAAAAGTTATAACGTTAGCCTTCATCGGGAGTGAAAAGTCCTCTGTAAATTACATCATGGCCATTCTATCATCATCATCATCATCATCATCATCATCTCCATCAATAATCAGGGAAGACAATTCGACTTCTATTTTGTTGTTTTATTACTTCTTCTACGGGCTTACTTTCTAGCTGCCAGCTACTATGGCAAAAAGTATTGAATTATTTTGATGGTTTTTTTTTCATTCAAACATGTATCAAGTAGTGGGTAACGTCTTCTCCGCCAAAGATGAACCGATACAGTTTGTATGTCTAATGATAAAATGCATTTCTCTAGCTTGCTGTTCTTTTTACATTTCCCTTGTTCTTTTGATTAGTATTTAGATAATTAATGGTCTAGAAGATTTGTAATGGTCTTGGATCGTTTCGTACCGAAACCTGTTCGTACCCTTTTTTATAGATAGGTTGGTTGTTTCGTACAGATCTTTTAGAGAAACTGGAAAAAGTGATTTGTGTTTTATTTTTTTTTCTTTCTTGTATTTGTTTGGTTTAAACCGTACAAATGAATAATCTATGTATTTTGCTAGGTTTACTCCCATGGTTTACTGAATGACCGATGACACTTAGAAAATATCATTGTTCTTTGAACTAAGTGTTGGTTTCTTTACGAAAACTTCGATCCAAAGTCACGAGAAATTGCTGACAAGCAGGTGTTTATTTCAGGAAACGAAGTCAAAGTTGGCTTGGATGATGAGTAATTTTCACCCAAGCTATAATTGTTCTTCGAATTAATTCTGACGAAAGTGTTTGCTATCTGTTAACCTTAATGAAGTTATTTCTCATTGTCTTTTATCATATAATTGAAATTAGTTTGTTTATTCAATCGGTAATTGTTTGATCACTCACAGGGACTTGCTCCCCTCTACCAATATTTCAGTGTTTTTTTTCGTACCGCACATTGACTCTAACAAAATATTGAAAGAGGGGCACAAGTTCCTGTGGATCACTAAACAACGACAATCTATATTCATTATTGTTTATACATAATAATTCAGCAGTTTATTAAAAAAACATATTTATAATCAATTTCTCAATTCGTCATTTGAAACATTTTTACAAGTTGTTCGGAAAATATTGTGAAATAAAAAAACGAAAAACGTTTAGAAATTAAACCCACACATAGAGGACTTTACAATTAACAAAGTATTTGTGAATTAATTGTGTTCTTGTATTTAAGAGGCTTTGTTCTTTTATTCAGTTATGCTCAAATCATTTATTCCGATTTGAATTCAGAGTCTATCTATAAAATGCTAAATAGGGTAAAAACGACTCAGTTGTAGGTACGAAACGACCCGATACGAACGGGAATCTGTATGAAACCACCCGGATTCTTCTAGCATCTATATCCAGTTACAGCTTAAGTTTACCAAATATGGTAATTGTCTTCAAAATTTTTCTTCCTCTGTTTTCTGGATCTAATTTGCAAATTTATTGTAACTTTTTTTTCCATGTCCATTAAAATATATTTTTATTTTTGTCAATAAAAATTGGAGTAAATGTTTTGTGGAAATAAATCCCCTCCCCAACCATAAAAAAAATGGTTCCTGTCTTAGCCTTCAAAGCTTTTAATTATTTTCTGCATTCTGCCAGCTATAAGGCATAAACATTTATATAGACATTTAAGGTATTATAACTCCTATAAGGAGTTAATAAAAAAACTTCCATCATATTGAGTTCTTATAAGGCTTTACTAACTTTGCAATATTGAAACGTGATGACTTCAACTTTCCAATAGTTAACTTTCCCTTTCTGTGTAGCAACATTCCGTCCGCTCCAGCATATGGAGTTTACGTATCACAATTGATTCGTTATTCCAGAGCATGTGGGGAGTACAACGACTTCCTTGATAGAGCTACACGGCTGACAAGCAAATTGTTAACACAGGGATACGTTGCTCCCAGGTTGTTGTCATCACTCAAGAAATTTTACGGACGACATCATGTGCTTGTATACAAATACGGGATTTCTATCTCTCAGATGAGCACAGATGTTGGTTTGACATAGAGTTTTGTAATGTCATCCTTTCCGGATTTGACCAACACTTAATCGATCTTTGGCAACGTGACGGGTGTGCTATAGCAAGCAGGAACTGCTTACTCTTCCGGAGCACCTGAGTTCACTCTCGTTTCGACTTGAGTTCGCGTTGCTGAATGCGGTTTTGTTGTTATGTGGTTTGTTTTGTTTTGATGATTTTTTGTCTGCCGGTTTTGTCTTTGTCTTTACGGTTTTATGATACTGATTACCCCTTTGGTACACCTTTGCTTCTTTCAAAGTATGCTCTAGCTTTTACAGTTTGTATTACCTTGAAGGAAATGCTGTGACAATGGTTCAGGGTTGGAAGATTTACAGGTGCGGCACACTTTTACCCTATATATGCCAGTATTTGGATATCTGTGACATTTTTTTAGCTACTAGTTTTTGCCAAAAAAAAAATGCATTTTAACCTTATGTTCTATTTTAAGCCATGACTGCCATGTTTTTTTTCAAATAAAAAATGCAAACGATTTTTTTAAGCACCCATAGGGTTGGAATTGGACATATGGTGTCTGATGAGTTAACCTTTGACAGACGTTAAGTAATGGCAATAGCTCAAAAGGTGAGCTTAAAAGGGGGTATAACAAGAATATGTCCAAAAGGCATAATGCCCCATCACACTACATTTTCCCCCGCAATCGCCGTCCATGAAGTTGATTCCCAAGACTCCTTCATGGTAACTTCAACCTTTATGTAAACCTAAGTACAACACCCTCCTTTTTCTGTGAAGTTGATACGACAGGTACAGTTTTATGATGATTTTTGTATCTATATCCTCATTTATGTGTGTATCAAGGTCCATGAAGGTTCCATATTTGCTTCTTGGTATAGTAGCAACCTGTAGGTGAACCTACATATAAAATCCCCCCTTTTTATGTGATCAATTAACCATTGAATTAGTTGATGAATAAGGTAAAATTTTATGATTTTTGTTTGTTAGTACCCTGATGTATATGTATTCAAAGTTTCATGATAACACGTAACTTCCTTCATGGTAAATGAACTTTTCCATTTGGATCAGGTGGAAGAACTGGTACTCTATACATGTATGGCCCCTACTTTCGTAGATGAGACATAAAAAGATGATATCTCCCTTTTCCTTGAAGCAAAAGTTCAACTGTAACCAATGCTTAGCTGTATTTGGTCTAAAATTGATGACAATATCTTACATTGCATCTTTGTAGCTTACAAAAAAGAAATAGCACAAAAAAAACAACAATATATTCTCATTATTGTAACTATTTTTTGCCAAAACGTATCACTATTTGATATTTTTATACAGATATGTTTCAAAAGTGAAAAAGAGTATAAAAAGTACATAGTAACACAGTTAATTAATCTTAATAAACTGTTACCACACAGATATGTCTCACTTGACATGTGATTGCTATGCTTCTCCCTTTGTCTATGGTCCATCTGGTCATGTCATGACGGGTGATCTTAAGATAATTGAAAATGATTTATTACGTAATGTGGTTTCCATTGACCTAAATTCAGGGAACCGCAACGTATAAATTGGAATCACAACTTTAAGATCATCATGGACACTGTGGAGGACTATGCTAGAGCCTGGATAAAGAGGGAAAAGGACCAAGAACCAGAGCTTCAATCACTGTCGGACTGGGTAAGGACTATCCGATCTCTTGTACGATGCCGAATAGACAATTTTCGCAAATGTGTGAACCTCCGGCCTTCTTCTGTATTTAGAGATCGTGAAGCTCTCAATTGTCTCTCTTCCTTATATGACAGGTATGTTGTCACGCCAGCAGACAAGGCTTCCAATAATATAGTTTTTGTATGTATAGCACATTATTACAATTGTCTAATAAACGAACTAGGCATTGATGGTAATACTTCCGCTAGTGCTACATACAAACGGACTACATTTAACAAAGATGAAATCATAGCCAACCATAGCTCTTTTATGTCCTCATTCAATATTCCAATGAAAGAGGAACATAAAGAGTTACCATATTTGTACTGGATACCTAAACTTCACAAAAATCCGTACAAAGAAAGGTATATAGCTGGATCTTCATCATGTTCAACTACAGAGCTGTCCGTTCATTTTACTAAAATCTTGTCTGCTATCAGAGAAGGTCAACAAGCATACTGCGACACTATTTATAATCGTAGTGGAATTAACCATATGTGGATTTTGAAGAACTCAAAAGATTTGTTAGATCATTTTAAATCTAGATCATTTTCTGAGGTTCACTCTTTGAAAACGTTCGATTTTTCAACTTTATACACTACCTTGCTACACGAAAAACAAAATGACGCCTGAAAAAACTTATAGAAAAAGCCTTTTCAAACTCTAGGAATTTTGTTGTTTTGGGTTATAATTCTACATTCTTTTCCAAAACATCTTTCAAAGATAAAATTTGTTACACACTGAAACAAGTTTGCAGTATGCTTGATTTCCTCATTGACAACATATTTGTCACCTTCGGAGAAGAGATTTTTCAACAACAAAACGGCATTCCAATGGGCACAAACTGTGCTCCTCTCCTCGCCGATTTGTTTTTATACTCTTACGAAACTGAATTTCTTCAGGGACTCGTAAAGAACAAGAAGATGAAAGAGGCAAGATCATTTAATCTTACATTCAGATATATTGATGATGTCCTTTCTGTCAATGACACTTCATTTGGTAGATGGATTCCTTCAATATATCCTCCAGAATTGGAGATTAAAGAGACCACCGATTCAAATTGCTTCACGTCTTTCTTGGATTTGCACCGCGAATTTGACCCAGGTGGTCATCTCAGTACAAAAATTTACGATAAACGAGACGATTTTAATTTTCAAATTATTAATTTTTCTAATCTACAGAGCAATATACCTACTTCCCCTGCATACGGTGTTTATATTTCACAACTTATTCAATATGCCAGAGCTTGCACACATTTCACAGATTTTTTTATCAGACACCGATTTCTCACTTTTTGGACAGGACAGTTCCTATTTTTAGCGGTGTGAGATTTTTCTGTCTCACACCACCCCATGTGAGATAGCCTCGTGCAGTTTCCAAGGGGCGTAACTCTATTGTTTACGTCACGTTATGTTTTGTAAACAAATCCACGTTGTACAATTTACGGGTTTAGTGAGAAAAATAATCAAACACCGATGATTAGGGCAAGATAAGGAAATCTCCGACACCCTTGGGTAAGATTTCTTTACATCTGCAACTCGGCAGAGCCTCGTTGCAGACTTGAAATCTTACCCTCGGGGTGTCGGAGATTTCCTTATCTTGCCCTAACACCGGTGTTAGATTCTTATATTCTTCGTGACCGACTTTTGGGACAGGGCTATAAGATCACTAAAAAAATTCTTTCTTCGTTATCAGCCACTAATCTAGTAGAAAAGTTCAAAATTGAGTTAAAAGATATGATAGTTTATTGTTTTAATTAGTGTTTGACTGGTCTGCTGTACTGAGATGATCACCTCAATATCCCTATTGTGTCTCACAACTATGTTGTGTTCTATGGTCATTACCGGATCCTAAGATCGCAATGGAAGAGGGAGGTTTGGCGCCATAAAACCTGGTTTAACCCACCACTTCTTTGGAAGTGCCTGTACCAAGTCAGGACCATTGCGATCTTTAATTCTTCTGGTTTTGTGTTTCTCTCAAATAAAAATTACAACAAAGTTCCAGACAAAAGCTTCTACATTTTGTTCGTGATAATTTTCATATCCTACAGTCCTATTATTTTCGACTTATAAAACCTAATTCCAAGAAAATTTTACAGTGTCACACTATTTTACGTAACTATGTATTATGAGTTTAGCAAATTTTACAGTGTCACATTATTCTATGTAACTAAATATTTTATGGACTTGAAGATCACAATGGAAGAGGGAGGTTTGGCGCCATAAAACCTGGTTTAACCCACCATTTCGTTTGATATGCCTGTACCAAGTCAGGACCATTGCGATCCACCAATTCTCCGGTATGAATGATTCGTTTTTGTCATTTTCTCTGGACTATGAAATTGATCATTCAAGTTCGTTAGTTTTGTTATTACCTTTATTTGTTGCAACTGGGCACAATATAAAACAAAATTAAAATTCCCAATAAAAAAGACTGTAGTACTGGCATTTACTCATGAAATCGGTCTGTACAAATTGTAGATAAATTTTGAGGTAAAACCTAGTTAATAGACCAGAAATAAACATGAAAGAATGAAATAAATAGATAAACCAACAGTAAATAACATAAAATTAAAAATTGAATACATTAAGCAATTTACAGAAAATACTGACTTGATGCCAAATGTCATTGGTGTTACATATCTAGTTCACATTATTCATAAAAGAGACTTCAGAAAAACATTTTCAATTCAGAATGCTACCGCCCTCAGAATTAATACCTACATGTGTCACAAGACAAAAAACACAGTCAAGTTACAAGATCATTAAATACAATATTTCATTTCACCATTGAGAATGAATGGCTATAATCTACAAATGCTGAAAAGTATTAACTACCTATTATAAAGAAAAAGGGAGCGATACTGAAATTAGGTCGTTTGTTTCCGTCGTTTCTATATTTACAAAAGCTCTTTGCAATGTACATACTTTCACTTTTCACTCGGGGCTATATTCAGATTCTCAATCTTCGGATTTCCATCAAGACAATATGGCCGCGACCAGTAGATTATGTGTTCCGCTTCGGATTATATTTCAGTCAGTGTAGCATATCTTGCGTAGCTTTAGCGTATTTTGGATTGCGAAAATTTACTTAAATGAATAAAGTTTAAAGGACAAAAATACTATTCGGACACCAAAAATAAGTTAAATCTTGCAAAAAAGTTGTACACAGCATCTTCGTTTTTATGCTTTTATGTGGCGGTGTTTTAAAGCAACAATGCGATTCAACTAGATCATGTAGCGTACATGGTGTAGTCACTTTATCAGGTTGTGCACATGTTTAAGCGTACTTTCTTATAAATTTTTGACTGCAAAATGTTAATTCATTGAATAAAGTTTATTATCACAGACAGAAATAATGCTTATGCAAAATAGGTCAATCAGACACACACAATTCAAGCATTTTATTGATTTTTAGAAAATGACAAAATAGCCACATTGGGTCATTCGTCTGTCGATCTAGGTCATTTTAATAAGGATAAATAATTTTATCTATTTCTCACAAAGCTATTGCGGGATCCGGAAAAATAAACTTATTTGTCACAAGTTATTGGTTGTTAGAAAATGTTATCAATTGTCGATTCACCACACAGACACCAATGTCGCCACAACTACAAACATGTCAGAAAATAATTTTAATTGTGCAAAACCACAGGGGCTTGGATTATAGAGTAGGGGGGGCGACTTAAAAGTCAATATAAATGACCAGAATCCAAGCCCCTGTGTACGGAACGTTCGTGTATAAGTTTGCTTTAGTATATCATAAAGGAAAGGACAATCTTTGAATAGGTGACAATCAAAAATATTTGAGCAGTGGCGAATCCGGGGGCGGGGGGGGGGGGGGTTCCGAGATTGGAATTTTCCTCCTTTCCGACAAAAATTTCGCAAGTAACGTCTAGAACCACCCCCTTTTAGTCCTTCGTCCACAGCGGAATTTATGTGGACCAACCCCTTTTAAAAATTTCTGGATTTGGCCCTGTTTGAGTTATAATATAATTTATTGCTATTAGACCTAAAAAATTTAAAGGCATACATGTACATTGCAAATGTTCATAAAGAGATCTACAATTGGGTTTAAACTTATTTCATATAATATTATATACTTCAAAATCATAGGCTGATCTGACAAATGATAACCATTAAAGTAGACGATAATTAGATGTGGAATAATTGTACGCCACACAAACAACATAAAGAATTTTAAAAATCACAATGGAAAACAGCCAACATTCTTCAGCATGACCATAAGTCGCTGCTTGCCGTCTTGCATTGGCCCAAGACTAAAAATACAAAAGAGGATGAGTCCAGTTTCCTTTTTGGTCACACTTAGAAAAAAGTTAAAATAACAATGTACAATTTTTTTACATCTCCGCATGCTTGGAATGCAACTAAATGTTGAAAATAATAATATTATAAAACGAAAATTATAAAAATTTCTAGGCGCAAAATATATGTTTGATTTTCTTCTTCGGTATTCCCAGAATCCCGTTGGTAGCTTTTGTTCTCAGAATAATTTGAAGATTGAAACCTTTTAAACTTAAACATTAAGCTGATTTAAAAGTATATATGAACAACAGACTGTGACATCTTTGATCCAATGGAGACTTTTGTACAGCTCGATGAGCTGAAGGTTTAAGCAAGCAACAGCTTTTTTCTATCTGCAATAGTTTCCTATTTCCTCCACTAACATAACCAAACTTTGATGCAGCTATTTTAAACTTAATAGGAGATAGTACAATGCTTATACTGGATTTAAAAACAAATAATGTTTAGGATAAACACTTACATGACTTAGATTCATAGACATGGCTTAATTTTAGATCGATTTTATAGTATGTGTACAGCAAAGGCTACATATAGAATTCAACAATAAACCTTAGCAGGACGTAGAAATAATAAAGTCTTTTTTATGTTACTAAAGCAGACCTTTGCTTTTTGTGTCCATAGCGGCTTGCTAGGCAATATGCATTAGAGTCCACACTTGTTCTTTACAAAATAAAGAATAAAAAGCTTCGCCGAGCGCAGCATAATACAACATGTTGAACCCTGTACGTTTTAGGCCCAATATGAATAGTCAATTGTTCTGGACACATGCAGCCCATGTTTGACTGACAAAGGTTTTTGACACATGCAGCTTTTGGTGGACTTTCCACTCACATTTTAAAAGCCTATTGTAGATTGATGAGTTTTGATAACTGGAATTTTTTAGTGAGGTTTGAACGAGAACAAAAATTTCAATTTTGGCCCCTTATTACATAGTAGGTGAGAAAAAAGTGGTCACAAGAATAATTCTCAATTTTGTATCCGCTATTTGACAAGAACAAACAGGCAAAGTAAATTTGTAGCAATGAAACGGTGCAATAAATATCAAAATCATTGACACATTTAGTTGACAGAGTTTAAAGAGGAATTCAATCAAAAAAGAATTTTCAAAATCGAATGAATAACAAACATTCTACAACAGTTTTGTCAATACACCTATTTTAGCCCTTTTTGGCCCTTTTTTCTAAAACGGTAGGGGTTACAAACCCCAAATACAATACCAACCTTCCTTTAGTGGTTACAAACATCATATTAAAATTTCAAAACAATTTGACATTTACTCAAGTTATCGCACGGAAACCAAATGTTCCCAGACGACAACGACGACGACGGCATCGCCATAACATTATACGATCGCAAAATTTTGAGGTCGTATAAAAACAGATAACAGTCTTTTATTTTTAAAGATAACAGTTAACAACATGGTAAAAAAATGCCCAAAAGACATTAATAGAAAACATCTTGCCCACCCCCCCCCCCCCCCCCAACTTAATTATGGTCAATTATCTCAGAGTCATATGAAGTTTGTCAAGCCGGATGATATTCATTTGATATTCACAATACAAATTAACACCAGAAACGAATCTCAAATGAATATCGAATGGAACTAATCTTTGGTTTGATATTCATTTGATATTCACAAAACAAAACTAGACCTATAACGAACGTCAAATGAATATCGAATGACAAATAAACTTTGGTTTGATACTCATTCGATATTCATTTGATATTCACATAAAATACCTAAACACGAAACGAATCTCAAATGAATATAGAATGGAATTATTCTGTGGTTTGATATTCATTTGATATTCACAATACAAATTAACACCGGCAACGAATGTGAAATGAATTTCAAACAGAAGGAAACTTTGGTTTGATATTCACAAAACAAAACTAGACCTAAAACGAACGTAAAATAAATATCGAACGTAAATTAACTTTGGTTTGATATTCATTCAATATTCATTTGATATTCACATTATAAATTTACACCGGAAACGAATGTCAAATGAATATCAAACAGAAGGAAACTTTAGTTTGATATTCATTTGATATTCACAAAACACTAGACCTAAAACGAACGTAAAATGAATATCGAACGTAAATAAATTTTGGTTTGATATTCATTCGATTTTCATTCCATATTCACATGACATACTTAACCCCGAAACGAATCTCAAATGAATATAGAACAGAATTAACCTTTGGTTTGATATTCATTTGATATTCACATTACAAATTAACACCAGAAACGAATGTCAAATGAATATCAAACAGTAGGAAACTTTGGTTTGATATTCACTTCATATTCACAAAACAAAACTAGACCTTAAACGAACGTAAAACGAATATCGAACATAAATAAACTTTGGTTTGCTATTCATTCGATATTCATTTGATATTCACATAACATACCTAAACCCGAAACGAATCTCAAATGAATATCGAATGGACCTATTCTTTGGTTTAATATTATTTGATATTCACAATACAAATAAACACCAGAAACGAATGTCAAATGAATATCAAACGGAATTAATCTTTGGTTTGATAGTCATTTGATATTCACATTACAAATTAACACCAGAAACGAATGTCAAATGAATATCAAACAGTAGGAAACTTTGGTTTGATATTCACTTCATATTCACAAAACAAAACTAGACCTTAAACGAACGTAAAACGAATATCGAACGTAAATAAACTTTGGTTTGCTATTCATTCGATATGCATTTGATATTCACATAACATACCTAAACCCGAAACGAATCTCAAATGAATATCGAATGGACCTATTCTTTGGTTTAATATTATTTGATATTCACAATACAAATAAACACCAGAAACGAATGTCAAATGAATATCAAACGGAATTAATCTTTGGTTTGATAGTCATTTGATATTCACAATACAAATTAACACCGGAAACGAATGTCAAATGAATATCGAACAGAAAGAAACTTTGGTTTGATATTCATTTCAATTCACAAAACAAAACTAGACCTAAAACGAACGTAAAATGAATATCGAACGTAAATAATTTTGGTTTGATATTCATTTGATATTCACATTACAAATTTACACCGGAATAGAAAGTCCAATGAATATCAAACAGAAGGAAACTTTGGTTTAATATTCATTTGATATTCACAAAAAGAAACTAGACCTAAAACGAACGTTAAATGAATATCGAATGACAAATAATCTTTGGTTTGATATTCATTCGATATTCATTTGATATTCACGGAACATACCTAGACCCGAAACGAATCTCAAATGAATATAGAACAGAATTAACCTTTGGTTTGATATTCATTTGATATTCACATTACAAATTAACATCAGAAACGAATGTCAAATGAATATCAAACAGAAGGAAACTTTGGTTTGATATTCACTTCATATTCACAAAACAAAACTAGACCTTAAACGAACGTAAAATGAATATCGAACGTAAATAAACTTTGGTTTGATATTCATTTGATATTCATTTGATATTCACATAACATACCTAAATCCGAAACGAATCCAAATGAATACAGAACAAAATTAATCTTTGGTTTGATATTCATTTGATATTCACATTACAAATTAACACCAGAAACGAATGTCAAATGAATATCAAACAGAAGGAAACTTTGTTTTGATATTCATTCGATATTCACAAAACAAAAATAGACCTAAAACGAACGTAAAATGAATATCGAACGTAAATAATTTTGGTTTGATATTCATTAGATATTCATTTGATATTCACATAACATACCTAAACCCGAAACGAATGTCAAATGAATATCGAATGGACCTATTCTTTGGTTTAATATTATTTGATATTCACAATACAAATAAACACCAGAAACGAATGTCAAATGAATATCAAACGGAATTAATCTTTGGTTTGATAGTCATTTGATATTCACAATACAAATTAACACCGGAAACGAATGTCAAATGAATATCGAACAGAAAGAAACTTTGGTTTGATATTCCTTTGATATTCACAAAACAAAACTAGACCTAAAACGAACGTAAAATGAATATCGAACGTAAATAATTTGGGTTTGATATTCATTTGATATTCACATTACAAATTTACACCGGAATAGAAAGTCCAATGAATATCAAACAGAAGGAAACTTTGGTTTGATATTCATTTGATATTCACAAAAAGAAACTAGACCTAAAACGAACGTCAAATGAATATCGAATGACAAATAAACTTTGGTTTGATATTCATTCGATATTCATTTGATATTCACGGAACATACCTAGACCCGAAACGAATCTCAAATGAATATAGAACAGAATTAATCTTTGTTTTGATATTCATTTGATATTCACAATACAAATTTACACCGGAAACGAAAGTCAAATGAATATCGAACAGAAGGAAACTTTGGTTTGATATTCATTTCATATTCACAAAACAAAACTAGACCTAAAACGAACGTAAAATGAATATCGAACGTAAATAATTTAGGTTTGATATTCATTTGATATTCACATTACAAATTAATACCAGGAACGAATGTCAAATGAATATCAAACAGATGGAAACTTTGTTTTGATATTCATTCGATATTCACAAAACAAAAATAGACCTAAAACAAACGTAAAATGAATATCGAACGTAAATAATTTTGGTTTGATATTCATTTGATATCCATTTGATATTCACATAACATACTTAAACCCAAAACGAATCTCAAATGAATACAGAACGGAATTAATCTTTGGTCTAATATTCATTTGATATTCACATTACAAATTAACACCAGAAACGAATGTCAAATGAATATCAAACAGAAGGAAACTTTGGTTTGATATTCACAAAACAAAACTAGACCTAAAACGAACGTAAAATGAATATCGAACGTAAATACACTTTGGTTTGATATTCATTCGATATTCATTTGATATTAACATTACAAATTTACACTGGAAACGAATGTCAAATGAATATCAAACAGAAGAAAGCTTTGGTTTGATATTCATTTCATATTCACAAAACAAAACTAGACCTTAAACGCACGTAAAATGAATATCGATTGTAGATAAACTTTGGTTTGATATTCATTCGATATTCATTTGATTTTCACATAACATACCTAAACCCGAAACGAATGTCAAATGAATATAGAACGGAATTAATCTTTGTTTCGATATTCATTTGATATTCACAATACAACTTAACACCAAAAACGAATCTCAAATGAATATCAAACAAAAGGAAACTTTGGTTTGATATTCATTTGATATTCACAAAACAAAACTAGACCTAAAACGAACGTCAAATGAATATCGAACGTAAATACACTTTGGTTTGATATTCATTGATATTCATTTGATATTCACATTACAAATTTACACTGAAAACGAATGTCAAATGAATTTTGAACGAATTTAATCTTTGGTTTGATATTCAGTTGATATTCACAAAGCATAACTAGACCTAAAACGAACGTAAAATGACTATCGAACGTAAATAAACTTTGGTTTGATATTCATTCGATATTCATTTGATATTCACATAACATACCTAAACCCGAAACAAATCTCAAATTAATATAGAACGGAATTAATCTTTGGTTTGATATTCATTTGATATTCACATTGCAAACTAACACCAGAAACGAATGTCAATTGAATATCAAACAGAAGGAAATTTTGGTTTGATATTCATTTCATATTCACAAAACAAAACTAGACCCAAAACGAACGTAAAATGAAAATCGAACGTAAATAGCTTTTGGTTTGATATTCATTCCATATTCATTTGATATATTCACATAACATACCTAAACCTGAAACGAATCTCAATTGAATATAGAACAGAAATAATGTTTGGTTTGATATTCATTCGATATTCACAATACAAATTAACACCGGAAACGAATGTCAAATGAATATCGAACAGGAGAAAACTTTGGATTGATATTCCTTTGATATTCACAAAACAAAACTAGACCTAAAACGAACGTAAAATGAATATCGAACGTAAATAAACTTTGGTTTGATATTCATTCGATATTCATTTGATATTAACATTACAAATTTACACTGGAAACGAATGTCAAATGTTTTACGTGTTGTCTGTTTTTGTCCCGTTCTTGTTTGTGTTTACTGGTTTAGTCTCTGCCCTTTCGGACTTTTGACATTCGGATACCCCATTGGTACCTTTGCTTCTTTCAAATGAATATCAAACAGAAGGAAGCTTTGGTTTGATATTCATTTCATATTCACAAAAAAAACTAGACCTTAAACGAACGTAAAATGAATATCAAACGGAATCAGTCTTTGGTTTGATATTCATTTGATATTCACATTGTAAATTTACACCGGAAACGAATGTCTAATGAATATCAAACCGAAGGAAACTTTGATTTGATATTCACTTCATATTCACTAAACAAAACTAGACCTTAAACGAACGTAAAATGAATATCGAACGTAAATAAACTTTGATAGATAGATTATTTATTTATTTATTTATTTATTTATTTAAATAAACTTTGGTTTGATATTCATTTCATATTCACAAAACAAAACTAGACCTAAAACGAACGTAAAATGAATATCGAACGTAAATAATTTAGGTTTGATATTCATTTGATATTCACATTACAAATTAATACCAGGAACGAATGTCAAATGAATATCAAACAGATGGAAACTTTGTTTTGATATTCATTCGATATTCACAAAACAAAAATAGACCTAAAACAAACGTTAAATGAATATCGAACGTAAATAATTTTGGTTTGATATTCATTTGATATCCATTTGATATTCACATAACATACTTAAACCCAAAACGAATCTCAAATGAATACAGAACGGAATTAATCTTTGGTCTAATATTCATTTGATATTCACATTACAAATTAACACCAGAAACGAATGTCAAATGAATATCAAACAGAAGGAAACTTTGGTTTGATATTCACAAAACAAAACTAGACCTAAAACGAACGTAAAATGAATATCGAACGTAAATACACTTTGGTTTGATATTCATTCGATATTCATTTGATATTAACATTACAAATTTACACTGGAAACGAATGTCAAATGAATATCAAACAGAAGGAAGCTTTGGTTTGATATTCATTTCATATTCACAAAACAAAACTAGACCTTAAACGCACGTAAAATGAATATCGATTGTAGATAAACTTTGGTTTGATATTCATTCGATATTCATTTGATTTTCACATAACATACCTAAACCCGAAACGAATGTCAAATGAATATAGAACGGAATTAATCTTTGTTTCGATATTCATTTGATATTCACAATACAACTTAACACCAAAAACGAATCTCAAATGAATATCAAACAAAAGGAAACTTTGGTTTGATATTCCTTTGATATTCACAAAACAAAACTAGACCTAAAACGAACGTAGAATGAATATCGAACGTAAATAAACTTTGGTTTGATATTCATTCGATATTGATTTGATATTCACATTATAAATCTATACCGGAAACGAATGTCAAATGAATATCTAACAGAAGGAAACTTTGGTTTGATATTCATTTCATATTCACAAAACAAAACTAGACCTAAAACGAACGTATTTAAATGAATATCGAATGTAAATGAACTTTGGTTTGATATTCATTCGATATTCATTTGATATTCACATAACATACCTAAACCCGAAACGAATCTCAAATGAATATAGAACGGAATTAATCTTTGTTTTGATATTCATTTGATATTCAAAATACAAATTAACACCGGAAACGAATGTTAAATGAATATCGAATGGAATTAATCTTTGGTTTGATATTCATTTGATATTCACATTGCAAATTTACACCGGAAACGAATGTCAAATGAATATCAATTAGAAGGAAACTTTGGTTTGATATTCATTTGATATTCACAAAACAAAACTAGACCTAAAACGAACAAAAAATGAATATCGAACGTAAATAAATTTTGGTTTGATATTCATTCGATATTCATTCCATATTCACATGACATACTTAACCCTGAAACGAATCTCAAATGAATATAGAACAAAATTAATCTTTGGTTTGATATTCATTTGATATTCACATTACAAATTAACACCAGAAACGAATGTCAAATGAATAACAAACAGGAGACAACTTTGGTTTGATATTCATTTCATATTCACAAAACAAAACTAGACCTAAAACGAACGTAAAATGAATATCGAACGTAAAAAAAACTTTGGTTTGATATTCATTCGATATTCATTTGATATTCACATAACATACCTTAACCCGAAAATGAATGTCAAATGAATATCGAACTTTAAAATTTACCGTTTGATATTCATTACATATTTTTACCAAGAAAAAACAATAAATGAATATCGAATGAATATCAAACGGTAAAAATTACCGTTTGATATTCAGTTTGATATTCAAAAAAATTGAATATCAAATATCGAACATCGAATATCAGTCTCACTTTACTTAGGTTTGAAAAGAAGAGGTCTGCCTATAGTGTACTAAGGAAGAAAAGGAGAGGTTACAGGCTGATTTTGCTGTATATCTGCACAAGAATTACATGAATTTTCGTGAAAAGGGTTTCAACCATGGAACCCGCCACATAAACCGTAAACTAGTCAAAGCAGCCACGCTGCATATCCCCGCGCTACTCTGGTGTTTGATAGTTTAAGGGCAAATAATTGAAAGAAATAAACTATGACTATAAAGAGCATTTCTTTTACTATCAAATGTATATGTATTGATATAAGACTTTAACCTGGTAGTGGGAGTAATAGTAATGTAAAGAATTATGCGTGACGAAGGAATAATGTGCCCGTAGGCTACCTATGAAGCTCAGCCCCTAGGGCCATTTTCAAAATTCTGAAACCTTCGACAGAATCTACATACATCCATAGTGCAACTACTGAGCCAAGTTTAAGTTCTGTATTTCAAATAACCTATAGGAGGAGTTGCGTGAACCTTTAGGTTATCTATGCAGCGCAGCCTCTAGGGTTATTATCGAAATTCCGAAACCTTCAGCAGAATCTACATACATTTACAGTTTATTCCAAATAACCTATAGGAGGAGTTGCGTGACGAAGGAATAATGTGTCCTAAGGGTACCTATGCAGCCCAGCCCCTAATGGCATTATTCCGAATTCCGAAACCTTTGGCACAGTCCCCACCCACAATACAATCAATGACCCAAATTTCATTTTTCTGCTCCAAGTGATTACATAAATTATCCTATAGATATTAATGCCATACGTATTTACGTACGTACATCCCCGCGCTTTCGCTAGCGCGGGGATAATAATCGGAAGAAGGGAAACAATAATGAGACGCACGTGCAATTCAAAGAAAAATAACTGGTTTTTAATGAATCATTGTTTTATTCTTAACATATTCTCTCAAAACAAATATGCCTTAGGCTATGCACGTTTCTGTACATGTTCTGCTGAGCACAAGACTAGACTTGTTGGCCACATATCTTACCTTCTATCATAAGTTTGTTGAAAGGAGCCAACCATTTAATTTGAAGGTTTTTTTTCCTAAAAAAAATATTCTGAAAATTATTTTTGACGAAAAAAATATTTTGACAGCAGAGGGTAAGAAAAAATATTTTGAAGAAGGATTTCTGCCATATAGAATAATGAAAAAAAATATTCTGTCGCGACGTCTTCGAAAAATAAGCGCGGGAAAAAAACTGTTCTGACCAAATGAAAAATCCAAGGCCCCCCCTCAAGTTAAATGGTCCGTCCCTTATTATGTTAAAGCCTAGTTTCTGATTGAAAAAAAAACTACACTTGGCACTCTTGCGCTTAGTACTGTTATTTTTTCAAGACACAAAGTAAGATAAGGAAAAAAAAGCCATAAAACAAACAGTTATTTCATTTGATGATAATCTATTTAAACCAAAATAATGTATTTTAAGTTATAAGTCATATTTTTGAAACAGGTAATATATTGATTACAAAGCTTACATCGTACCCAGGACTGCTATAAAAAGGAATGGACTTTTGCCATTTTTCTGTTAGTGCGGTAAGCTATACGGAAAATATTGGTCACAGCCAGCATCTTAAGTGTGCATTGTGCTAAGCATCATTATGTGCATTTACCAATAAATGATGTGGCACTTGTCTGTAAGTGGTAATGAACTTTAACTACTAGTATTCTTCTGTTAGTGGTCATTCATTCGAAAAAAGATAGATCACAGCCAGCGCCCGAAGCGTGCTTTGTGCTTAGCATCACTAGGTGGAACTACCATACCAATATGGTTGATGTGGCATATTGTCTGTAAGCAAGAATAGACCTTGACCACTTCGGTAAGTTGATGCTGACTCCGACGCTCGGAGTATCACATGAACCCACCATGAGTCTTATTCGTTAGGTAAAATTCTAATCGATATTTGAAATCATTGAATTGTGAATCCATAACTTTTCTGTAATTCTTTAATTTTAGTTTTCAATGTATATCAACAGATCGAGTCAACTAGATTTAGTTCGACTTTTTCATCAATCAAACAATGATCTGAAAGAGTAGATTTCTGATGGGTGTCTGGGTCATGTTATGAATAAATCAAATTTAAGATATCACAGTTCACGGGAAAATTTATTCTTTTAATCACAATTCATGAAAACCTACACAGGAACTAATCACGCATAACAAAAATACCCTCATCAATCCATTCGTAGATGTGCCTGGGCTGATTTTTTTGGCAAGAAGTTAAACCGTATTTGCATCTTATCATCGATTTTCTTCGTCAGTGGGCTCAATTTCAATTACTTTTCCTATTGGACAATAAATAAAGCCCAAACACTGCCTATTTAGGTCCCGTGCGGGGCCCGGGTGGCGAATAGGCCCGCAGCAGAGCCTAGCTTGTCGTAAGAGGCAACTAAAGGTGTCGGGTCAGTGCTCAGCCCACAGAGCGACCAAGTGTGTACACTAGGTGGCTGAATAGGGTGACCCTCGTCCGCGGGGGTTGTCAGGTCTATAATACGGAAACCCTGACCGCTGACCATAGTGGGCCAGCGTGTATGGAGAGTGCCACGCTTCATGCATAAAAAAGACCCCTTTGTGGACCGCCAAGTAGTGCACCACATAGGCTAAATTTTCCGCCCCTACCCATCTATCCCCTTTTTCTGTGGTTCTTCAAAATTTACCGGTCCTCTGTTTCCCACCCCACCCCATATTTCATTTATCATCATCATTTCCTGTTCATGTTCATTTTATCATCCTTTTCATGTCCATCGCCTGTAAATAACATATATAGCGTTGCACGGGCGTAAAACACCAACTCACTCACTCACTCACTGTCTATTTAATACATATCTCTTGTATTAAAATGTTTTTACATTGGAAGACCGATCCTGAACCAAAATTCGACAAAAGTCCGATCCTGAACACATTTTCTCAAGATTAATATGCAAATTTCCATAGGACTGCTCCTTGACATAAACAAAACTTTTAAATCTAAATTGTGAACATCTTTCAACATATATTCGTACAACATGAATGACGATTGGTGACTTCTCATTAAAGAATGCTTCCAGAGTTGCGTTTCGGTAAGTAAAGCCAATAGTTTTGTGTAAAATTACCGATTTCAGGAGAAATGCCCGCTTCGATTTTCATTTCAGATGTTTACTCGACTTTGGGAGTCTTATATGGAAAATCCATCCATGCTTTTTTCTTTCGGTCTTTTATATGTAGTAGACAATTCTATTACCTTCCTTCGGAGATATGTAAGATTTTGTAAAGTGCTGTAGATTTCATACAATACCACTGAAAAGAAACCCCCTGATTTTGCCCAACGAAGTGTCTGCCATCTTGAAATGACCGATCCTTTTCACGTACACGACAGTGCTAATCGGAATCTCGGGTTTTGTCCCCGAAAACATTGATATGCTGATAAAATACCAATATTTTTCGTGTTTACCTATAAAATCACATTCAAAACTTAATACAGGCAATAATTGTCAGTTTTATTCATTAAGTAGCTCTAATATTCGGTTGCAGTTTTAATTATCTTCCGAACTAAAACTTCGAGAAACAGATTATGCACCACGTACAAGAACTATGGAAGTTTTCAATCAAAGAAAGTATAGTGCGCATGCTTACAGCTCATCTACATCTCATTAATATGAATTTTTGTAAAGCTTTACAAATATTATTTATTTTTCAATTTTTGAAGTAATAAGGTACCCTAGTGGTATTTTGAACGCTTATATCCTTCTAAATAAACAAAACGAATAGTCTGACGACATTTTTGGGGTTTTACAAAAAAATATTTTTTCGTAGACAATATGCCTTTAAGCAGCCACCTGTCTTAAATGGCCACGTTTTTCTCGTCCCAAGGCTGGCCTCTTAACACAGGTTTGACTGTATTTTATTTGTCTTTGACCCGTTTTTGAACTTTTACAAGCTGGTACATGTAATTTCTTATTGTTAAGTATGGTTTATATTCAGATATATGTATCACCCTAAAATGTGCAACCTTGATATATGTTAACGCGTGTTCCTTTTCTTTCTGAGAAAAAAAGTATATTGTCAAGTTTTTATCAAGTTCGTTAAATACATGCTAAGTATATATGTTCAGAGTACATCCTAGTTTAATATAAACAAAACTGATACATTGTTTATCTAAGTAACAAGCAAATAGCATATATACATCCACACGAAGAGCATGTATACACAGACGCATGGTGTTTTTATAAGCATTGTCAGTTGTTACATTTTATCTTGATTTTAAATCTAGGATGGAGAGTCAGACCATTAATTGGTACATTTTCAAATAAATAAATTTTAGCTAATTATTTGTTGCATTTGCATTGAAAGAAAATTGGGATTATTTTTGTTTGGATGAACGGTCATTTAAACAACGCCAAAAATCGCAAAGAAAGAACTATCGAATCCAGTTTTAAATTAACCGGAATTCAACAACACTTTGCAGTTGAAACAACAACAACAATGTTTATTCTCATCACCAAATACATAGGTACAGAGAAGAAACACATAATTTATACAATATTGCAAAACAAAAACAGAGAAAACATACACAAACTCAAGACATACAAAAATGCACACTGTATGGTTTAGCCAGGAGTTCCTACTCTTTTATTAATTATTTTTATAAATTTGCACAGATGTAATAAATTCAATTTGTTTTTAGTTGTCATAATAGCCTTAAAATTTAATATATTTGGCCTACTCAATAATCTCGGTTTAATAAATAATTTCCTTTCTGCATTTAGTGAGGGACACGTCATGATATGATGATATTCCGTCTCCGATATCCGTATTACAGAGGGTACATTTTCTCTCACCGCGATCTATATTTGCCCATCTGCCGGCCTCTATGGGTAGTTTGTGATTAACTGTCCGGAATTTGCATAGGATACGATAATTCTTTTCATCTACGGACGCCACGTGCAAATGTGATTTTTAATATTTTTATGGGGAAAAAATATTTTACTAAATGTTCACCTCGAATATATCAATAAATTATTTTCACAATTTTTAAGAATTATGAAGTTAACATTTAACGAAGAATATTTTATAAAACATTTGATGAAACTGTTAAAATTGAAAAAAAAAAATACCGGGCATTATTATTTTCGAGAGAAAACTGCACCATAATGCAGTGTCCGGAAATGAGAGCGTACCAATTACACATACTAGGAAGCTTCCTTATGTTACCTGGATCTTGTCCTTTCACTAAACAATCCTCGATTTGGTGACTATTTACATCTCATATATCCGAAGGAACTTCAGATAAAGGACACTAGAGAATCTAGGAGGTGGCTACATATTTTGATCTATTTCTCGAAATTGACACACTAGGAAGGCTTTGTACAAAGCTCTATGATAAACGTGATGGCTTCAACTTTCCAATAGTTAACTTTCCCTCTCTGTGTAGCAACATTTCGTCCGCTCCAGCATGTGGAGTTTACGTATCACAATTGATTCGTTATTCCAGAGCATGTGGGGAGTACAATGACTTGATAGAGCTACACGGCTGACAAGCAAAATTGTTAACACAGGGGTACGTTGTTCCCAGGTTGTTGTCATTACTCAAGAAATTTTACGGAAGACATCATGTGCTTGTATACAAATGCGGGATTTCTATCTCTCAGATGAGCACAGATGTTGATTTGACATAGAGTTTGGCAATGCCATTCTTTCCTGGATTTGACCAATACTAAATCGATCTTTGGCAACGTTACGGGTGTGCTATAGCAAGCATGAACTACTTACTCTTCCGGAGCTCTCGTTTCGACTTGAGTTCACGATGCTGAATGCGGTTATGTTGTTAAAAATTATGTGTGTGTGTTTAATGTTGTTGTGTGGTTTGTTTCGTTATAATGATTTTGTTGTCTACCGGTTTGTCTTTACGGTTTTATGATGTTTATAACCCCTTTGGTACACCTTTGCTTCTTGTATTTTGTACTCTTATAATATAAAACGAAAGAATATCGTTAAACATTTCTATTGATCAGTTTAATTTAGCAGTACATCAAATTGTTTAAATTCCTATTTTTTTATTTGTAATTGACATTGTAATACTGTTTTACTAAGCAAAAACGTCAATTGAACTCCAAACAGGTTTTTTCCTTATAACAAAAACTCACCCTAACAGGGTGGGTGTAGATAATCATCGAGTTCGAGTCAGAGTTAGAGTTCGAGCTAAAGTTCGAGTTACGACTCGAGTTCGAGTTAAAGTTCGAGTTCGAGTTATTTTTCGAGTTCGAGTTGATATTTGAGCTAACTCGAAAGAGTGATTTTGATGGCAATAATCGAGTTACTACTCGAGTTCGAGTTAGAGTTCGAGTTACAGATCGAGTTAGAGTTCGAGTTACATATCGAGTTAGAGTTCGAGTTGGATATTTACTTTAGCGCAATTACATGAATGTTGTCAAACATAACACTTGTTGGTGTTTACTGGTTTTGTCTCTGCCCTTTCGGACTTTTGACATTCGGATACCCCATTTGCTTCTTTTAAACTGTTTAAGGTTGTCGCCTTGCAATAGTATCATTTATAAATATATGTGTAGACATGATTAAAAACCAAAACATGTACATATTTACGTAATGTCACAAAGACTGTGGACAAGGAGCACATATGTACCAATGTGGCAATCTCCCGCCCAATTTACAAGCGGGTGTATAATAAACACTTGGTATACCTATTCTCCGGTAATGGACCAACACGGCGAAATCCCCGTCTTTTGTCTTTGAATATCTGAAAATATTATACCCCCACTCGTAAGAGAGGGGGATATATTGCAATCACCTTGTCCGTCTGTCTGTCCGTCCGTCCGCCCGCGAGTTGTACCGTGCCCCTCATTTATCAAGACAGTCACGCATCTATTCTCTGTTTTCTTAGCGACCTTAGACATTTTAAGGGTCAAAAATAGGACAATTTGTCGTAACAGATTTCACGGTATCTGCTAAAGGAATTGATTTCAAATTTGGTACACAGCTTTATTATGATGAGTTGTAACGTGTCTCACCTTTCCAGGTCAGCCAGGCATCGCTTCGAAAAAGAGGGGTTTTTCTGTTTTACCGTTGACCGCCCGTCCGTTATTTTGTTCTTCCTTCCGTAATTTTCTAAGCAACTGTATGACGTAAATGTCCGTTTTTATATAACTTTATCTTATGTATACCTCCTGTTATACTTTTTAACGCAAGGCATTGTTTTGGGAGCAGGCATATCATTTGTAAGCATTAGCTCAAATGTTTACTTATTTTCTATCAAGTTTCTTGAATGAAGACAACAACAATTGAACAGTATGGGAACGACCATTATATTTTTATGAGGGGGGTTATAGATATTTTCTTCGTCCCGCCTTTTTATTTTTGAAAAATCAAAGCCTAGAATTTTTGTTTTCTTATTTTTTTATTTTTAAACTAAACATAATCTTTTTCAGGCAGAAACACCATCTTGTCTTTTTTTAATTCAGAGCACCGTCCAGCTTTTAATTTCCTGATTTTTGGCATTCTTCTTTTTATTTCAAATTCATCATAGCCTTCTTCCCCCGCCCCCCCAAATCAAATGGATGCTCCTTAACATAAAACTGTTTTAGAATTTTTGCGTCAGAGGCATTTTAATAGATGTCCGAATTTGTTTAAGAAGAAAATAAACATCTGATGTAAATATATTTCCATTGTAGTCGGGTTTTTATCTGTAACCGCATTATAAATATGAATCAGTACCTTACTAAGTTAGTATCTCAAAGTAGATTGCTGGTTACATGGAGCAGAGTTGCAAATATAAATTATAAAAGTGTGCAAAAAATAAATATACAAGTCGTTTTGTAACTCGAACTCTAACTCGATCTGTAACTCGAACTCTAACTCGAACTCGAGTCGTTACTTGATTATTTCCATGAAAATCACTGTTTCGAGTTAGCTGAAATTTTTAACTCGAACTCGAATAATAACTCGAACTCTAACTCGAACTTTAACTAGAACTCGAGTTGTAACTCGAACTTTAACTCGAACTCTAACTCTGACTCGAACTCGAACTCGATGATTACCTACACCCTAACAGGGTTGTCATAATTTTTTTTTACGTGTTGTCTATTTTGTTGCCAAATTTACGATTGCAAACAATTTGGGTACATGTATGTAGAACATGACTGAGAAGTGTGTAGTAAAGATCATGTGAATTTTGTATGGAAAACAGCAATGAATTTATGACAATTTTTCATTCAAAGATGTTAATATTTACGTTTTATGTCGGTAAGGTTTAGTTTAAGAAGGTCTTTTTAAAAATATTGAAATTCATTCTGTTTAATAAAAATGCAAAATTGATAGGTTCTATGTCTTTAAATGACAAAAAAAAAAAGAATAAATATGATAGAATACATGTAATTTACATTGCCCACAGTTGTTTTTCTTTTTTATTTGTCCAGACCCAGCAAATTTAATTAAAATGGATGACCAAAACTGAGCTTATTTTACGTGAATGGCATAGGAAATTACCAGTTGATCGTCCTATATAGAAACGTGTATTTACCAGTAAAATAAATCTAAAAGTGCTGTTTTGTACACCTTGCATTTCAAAAGAAATAATTGTGCTTAACATTCAAATTATAAGAGAAAGGTAGAAACCGAATTAATCAAGGAAAAGGTATTGAAACAAATAACTTAGAAAGGAAAGTCAATTAAAAAAAAAAATGTCCTTTCAAACATTTAATTTTCAGTCTTAGTTTCTAAATCCAGGCATCAGAGACTATTGAAATGAGAATAACAATGTTGCCACATCAACAATTTCTGAAACTATTAAGAAAAAGGTTCCCACAAGTAAAACAAAGTCGCCCCCTAGAAAATGGCGTCAATTGTCTACAAAATGTCTATACACCATATAATTAAAAGTACCTTAAATGTCTTGAATAGTGAAAGTCATCTCTATAGAACATTTTAGCAACTTCGTAACTTTTATTAAAGACAACAACACATAACAAAAGACAAAAACAGATCAAGGAAATACAGACACAAGAACTGATGAGCGTATTGCATTCGTGGCAAAGAAGCAGAGGTACCAATGGGGTATCCGAATGTCAAAAGTCCGAAAGGGCAGAGACTAAACCAGTAAACACAAACAAGAACGGGACAAAAACAGACAACACGTAAAACATGGAAACACAAAACAACTGAATATCAATCAACAACGCGAACTCCAGTCGAAACAAGAGTGAACTCAGGTGCTCCGGAAGAGTAAGCAGTTCCTGCTTGCTATAGCACACCCGTCGCGTTGCCAATAGTCCATTCAGCGTGTCAAATCCAGTTAAGGCAGACAAAACAACACCCTATGACAAACCAACATCTGCACTCATCTGAGAGATCGAAATCCCATATTTGTCTATAAGTGCATGATGTCTTCCGTAAAATTTCTTGAGTGAAGACAGCAACCGAAGAGCAACATAACCCTGTGTGAGCAATTTTTGCGTCAGACGTGTCGCTCTGCTAAGGAAATCGATGTAAGTCCCGCACGCTCTGGAGTAACGAATCAATTGAGATACGTAAACTCCAAAATAAAATTTTGTAGATATACAATACATGTATTACATTTGCACTACAAAGTTGAATTTCACTTGCGCCATTAAAATTCCTTCATTTCTGCCATTTCGTTAATTCTAAATGCTTTCACATTATATGAAAGTAATCAGTTTAACAAAGAATAATTAGCTCAACAGGTTAAAAACTGCAATATTTGTTCTTTATATACTAATATGAAAAAAATGCGTGGGGGTTGCAAAAAAATATATAAAACTAAATCAGAAACAGATATGGAATCATTATATAACATTGGAAAATAATTTCATCGATGACACTTAATTTATAAAGCAAAAACAAATTGATCAAATAAAGCTATATTTCTAAGTCCTTTGAGTATTAACTTGCGTCACCGCTCTGTGTTGACAAATATCCTATTAAAACTATACATTTTTACTGAGGGTTTCAGTTGAAGGCGAAAAAGTCCGATTTTAGAAATTGCGACCAAAAATAGCCCATTAATAAAGACCGATAGGAATTAGAAGGCACTAAACTCCAATGAAGTAGATACATATAAATACTTCCTGTAACGGATATAAGGAAATTGCGTAACTGAGGTGTTCGGGATTCCACAAATCGTAGAAATAGGGTGACAAAGTATAAACCTTTGAGTGAGTGGTATGTATGAATAGTTTTCACAAAAAATCTAAGGTTAAAGATTTGTCGTAAGCGTAGATTCATTGCATCCGTTAATGAAGGTCCCTGAAATTTTAATGTGAAATAATTTTTACATCGATTTTTTGAAACTTGCTCAAAGGACTGCTGAGCCATAGTCTCTTGCAAAAACTAAGCATTCTCATCCACAACAAACAACAAAAACATTTTTTTTTAGTGACAATCTCTACACAAGAAAAATATTGATGCCATCGAAATTAACGTATTCAAAAAGCTTTTTTTCTATAAGATCATGATACGTTGTTTTATGATACATTTATCGATTGAATTTGTGATTTTGTCCGAATGAATTAGCCGTCAGTGTCCAAGACAAATTTTAACCGGGGACTTATTATCTACATGTATATGAAGGCTTTGCATGCTCACGAAAAGGTGCAATGTCTTTATCGAGGCATCACATGCACCCAAAATCCATCAAGCCGCTAAGAGAATAGCGCTTACGAGGTCTATCATTGAACACTATACTAAAGACGCTAAAGTCTAATTATCTTCTCCATATGATTTACTTCCTTCTTGTAAATTTTCATCAAAATCCATCAAGTGGTTTAGGAGAAGTGTTTACAAGAAAAGTGGACGGACGGGGTAATTCCTATATACCCTAAACTTTGTTTACGATGGGGGATAAAAACTATTGAATGATAGATATTGTAACAAATAAGTAGCAATTCTGACAAGGAAAATGACATAATCGTGTTTCCCGTACTAAATCAAAGGGAGTTAATTTGTTGCTGTGGGGGTTCTCCGGTTCCTTCTCTTACTGAGACCTGCATCAGTGTTAATTTGCATACAAGGAATTTGCATTTTCCCCACGAGGTGTGCTTTATGGTTAACCATCAAATTGAGCCATTGAGCCACCATGGGCATATATCAGTCGCTATTTGTGCAACGTTCAAGTATGACAGGTCATCGGAGCCCTTTATGGTGCATTTAGCGTGTGAGTACATTTATTAGCATCAGGTCACTTAAATTCAAGGAAAAAAAGTTTATCGTTTATTTTGATACAGCTTATTTTGTAACAAATAAGTAGCAATTCTGACAAGGAAAATGACATAATCGTGTTTCCCGTACTAAATCAAAGGGAGTTAATTTGTTGCTGTGGGGTTCTCCTGTTCCTTCTCTTACTGAGACCTGCATCAGTGTTAATTTGCATACAAGGAATTTGCATTTTCCCCACGAGGTGTGCTTTATGGTTAACCATCAAATTTTCCGTAAACCAGCATACAAAATGACAAGGTTTCCCATTGAGCCACCATGGGCATATATCAGTCGCTATTTGTGCAACGTTCAAGTATTACAGGTAATCGGAGCCCTTTATGGTGCATTTATATTGATAATTTTAGCGTGTGAGTGTACATTTATGAGCATCAGGTCACTTAAATTCAAGGAAAAAAGAAGTTTATCGTTTATTTTGGTACAGTTCACCTTTGCAACTATTTGTCATACGATACACGGTACATGGTACATGATACATGGCACACACTAAAAAGGTAACGTAGAATGATTCAGGTGGTGTACATACTATTGTTAGTGTTGATCATATGGTCTTTCAACCAGTCTTTTCCGATTCCAGATGTTTTTCCGATTCCAGATGTTTTTGTGCTTCTTAACCACTTTGCATATTTTTGTATTATTTAAGAGGCAAAGAGGCACCAATGGGGCATTCGAGTGTCTTGTGTAGCAATATTCCGTCAGCTCCAGCTTATGGAGTTTACGTATCTCAATTGATTCGTTACTCCAGAGCGTGCGGGACTTACATCGATTTCCTTAGCAGAGCGACACGTCTGACGCAAAAATTGCTCACACAGGGTTATGTTGCTCCTAGGTTGCTGTCTTCACTCAAGAAATTTTACGGAAGACATCATGCACTTATAGACAAATATGGGATTTCGATCTCTCAGATGAGTGCAGATTTTGGTTTGTCATAGGGTGTTGTTTTGTCTTCCTTTACTGGATTTGACACGCTGAATGGACTATTGGCAACGCGACGGGTGTGCTATAGCAAGCAGGAACTGCTTACTCTTCCGGAGCACCTGAGTTCACTCTTGTTTCGACTGGAGTTCGCGTTGTTGATTGATATTCATTTGTTTTGTGTTTCCATGTTTTACGTGTTGTCTGTTTTTGTCCCGTTCTTGTTTGTGTTTACTGGTTTAGTCTCTGCCCTTTCGGACTTTTGACATTCGGATACCCCATTGGTACCTCTGCTTCTTTCAAAAGTCCGAACGGGCAACGACGAAACCGGCAAACACGAACAAGAACAGCACGAAGAAACACAAAACACAAAATCAACCGAACGGAAATCAACAACGCGAGCTCAAGTCGTAACAAGAGTGAACTCAGGTGCTCCGGAATAGTCAGCGGTTCCTGCCTGCTATAGCATACCCGTCGTGTTTGGTTAAGGAAGACAAAACAAATTTCTACGACAAATCAACATCTGCACTCATATCCCATATTTGTCTACGAGTGCACGGTATCTACCGTAAAATTTCTTGAGTGAAGACAGCAACCGTGGAGCAACATAACCCTGTGTCAGCAATTTCTGTGTCAAACGTAACGCCCTGCCAAGGAAATCGATGTTATTCCTGCAAGCTCTGAAGTAACGAATCAACTGTGGTACGAAGACTCCATAAGCAGGAGCGGACGGAATGATGCTCCACAAAAAAGGGAAAGTTGACGATTGGAAAGTTCAAAGTATTCCTTTAGAGTCAAATTCGAGATGTAGATCTAAATATGAAGCAGACTTCATAGAATACGTTGTGTCCTTTATCTCAAGCTCCTGAGGATATATGAGATGGAGAAAGTCACCAAATCGAGAATTGCTTATCGTGAAAGAACAGCATCAATATAACGGAAAGTGAGGAAAAGAGAGAGCGAGTCTATGATCTTTTTTGTCTAAAAGAGATTGTAAAAAGTAGGCTTCATATGAATCTAGAAACAAATCAGCAAGCAAAAGTGCACAATTGGAGCACATGAGGTTTATCTTGTACTTTTCCTGGTTCCTTCAAACAATAAAGAAAGAAAACCAGGACAAATAGCAAACAAAAGTCAATGCGATCAATAAAATTTTATGCTTTCGAAATATTTTATATCCAAAAAAAAATTACAATCATTATAGGATGTTTTATACCCATTAGTGAATAATTAATTAATTGTAAAAAGTAATAAAATAATCTTCTTTGTTTGGGCTATATAGCCTTTAATTTTGTAAAAAGATAAGAATGAAGCAGAGGTACTATAAATGGGGCACCCAAATGTAAAAAGGCCGAAAAGGCAAAGACAAAACCACCAACAAGAACAACACGAAGAAACAGCTAGAAAACACAGCAATCAATAGACCAATCGCGAGTTTATACATTCCGGAACATTCCGGATAATAAAATGTCCAAATGTCAAAAATCTGACGTCAGAACATTGGGAGCAATGGAAGCAACATATTTACCGATCTATTGTAGGAAAAATTGAAAGAAAATTGAATAAATAGTTTTGTTCATCAATTTGTAATGGTTAAAGAAATATAAATACAAACATTTCCAAGGGATTGGAGTGAAAGGACAAGGTTTCCCTGTTTGTTTTTTCACAGAGTAGGTACAAGTTTTCCAGTAAAATCGAGGTAAAATGGCGGCTATTTCGGAACTCGCGATCCGGGTATAACGCGAACTCAAGTTGTAAGGAGGATGAATTCAGGTGCAACGGAAGATGAACCTTTCAAAAATATTTGCAATATAGTTCGTTGTTTTCACTGTTTTGCTTCGATTATACATACATTTATTTATTTTAAAAAAGTAATATTGTTATTTGGTCGATTACAATATCTTTTTAAGCCATGTATCCAAAAAGAAGTAGAGCCATATGCATGAAGGCCCTAAATCGACCAAACACTCAACCTTGAGTAATGGCTGTTTATTATTGCTGCTTGGATGTTCATTGGATTCCGTATGTGAGAAGATGCAATATCTTTTGGTCAAATTGAGAGCGTTTAGCTTAGAATAAGTATTTTTTTTAATTTTTAAATCGGTAAATATGAAAATCACCGCATTTGTATTTGGTACCTTTCTTGTTTTGACTCCTTTGAGTTTTCAATTTTTTCAGAAACCAATGAACCACAGAACATCAGTTTTCAAAGGCAATTCATATCCAATAGTTTCCACACAAGGTTCAAAATTGTCATGATCATAATGTAAGTGCCCACTTGTCTGTAAAATACCTAAAAGGGAAAAAGCAGTTGTAACAATCCTTTAACTTTTTAGTGTTTTCAAATATACTAGGCACAAAAAGAAACGATACCTTATTCCAATGTTATCTTGAGATGTTTTTGATTCCCAATTTTGTAATGAAAACTTTTCTGAATGTGCATGAAAACAAATACGCATCGGTGTTGAAATGTTAAAACTTCATTAAAGATGTTAATTGCTAATTGAAATTTAATAACTGGAACCAGGAAGTAAAAAAAAAATCACTTTCAAAATAGCAATGCAGTTTCTAAACATGCATAATTTCATTATTTTTCGTTAAAAAGGGTAGAAATTTCAAAACCATGTGCCAATTGTTACAGAAATTCACTTTTAACTCCCAGTTGAAAAAGTGTTTTTTGAAATTTCAAAAGTGGGACGAAATAAATCAGTTTTTACCTAAAACTGTTCAGGAAGGTTTTCTGTCTATTCAGTGAAAATTTCAGGTCAATTTCTATTTCTGACAAAGTTATGAGACGATCAAGTTTTATTCTGTCGAAATTGCATTGGCTGGTATCATTTCTTTTTGTTCCTAGTATGTTACAGAATTTTCGTGTTAAAAGAGAGATAAGTTCAATTTCATGACAATCAATCCTGAATTGTTTGAGAAATTGTGAAATTTTAGCAGCAGTCATTTTAAGTTTGACAGCGTGGTCGTTTGGTCATTTAATGGAATGAAAACATGCATCTCAAAAAATGATTTACAAACGAATAAAGTTAAAAAATTAACAATAAAATTTAAATGAAAATTAGACATGCTAAATGTGCAACCAAGAGTCAAAAACCGGAGTATAACAAAAGAATAAAAATGATGAAACTAAAACGTAAAAATCTTTCAATACAATGTATAGTTCAATTTAAAAAAGAAAACAAAGAAAACAAAAAAGTAAGTACAATCGAATAAGCCGAACAAAAATGACAATAAAAGAATATCAACTTTTAATACAATATGACTTTTTTAGTTGTAAAATTGATTAAGGCATCGTATGGCATCCGAAAATATACAGCTTAAGAACTTCATAGGTGTTGGACCAA
>CAXARO010000052.1:0-29352 GCA_963971305.1 Arcuatula senhousia | reverse complement strand
TGTTCTTTGTATATCATATCATATATACTATATATTTTTTTTCAGGTCAGTACAAACATTGAAGATGCCACCATATTTATCTTAGAGTGGACTGGTGTCTCTTACTGACAGTTTTAAATGAAAAAAAAACTCCATAGTCTGTTTTTTCTGTAAGAGTACATACCAAATTTAAAGGCTTTTAGTAGTTAAAAAAATCATAACTCTTGAAAAACATTTTATTGATTTAAAATGATATTGTCTATACTTAAGGTAAACTGTTTGTTATAACAAAACAAAAAGTGGAATGCAGTGTTATTGTAATAGTATTGATTTTGCTGATTCAAGGATGATTATCATCATGAGACATCAAATTTGGCACCAATATACATCACAATTCTTGAAATAAATTATAATAACAAAGAATAAAAAGCTTCGCCGAGCGCAGCATGATACGACCGCAACATGTTGAACCCTGTGCGTTTTAGGCCCAATATGCATAGTCAATTGCTCTGGACATATGCAGCCCATGGTGGACTGACAAAGGTTTTTGACACATGCAGCTTTTGGTGGACTTTCTAAATTCACATTTTAAAAGGAATTTTTTTTCCAAAGGAGATCAAATCAGACCACAAATAAATAAGTTTCGATTTTGGCCCCTAATTTCATAACAGGGGAATAACAGGGGAAAAGGGGGGGGGGTGTCGCAAAAATTAATTCTCAATTTTGTATCCACCATTTGACAAGAACAAACATGCAAAAAAAATTCAAAATCGGATCACAAGTAAAAAAAAATTCCATTTTGGTCCCTTTAGGCCCCTCATTACATAATAAGGGGGAAAAGATGGGGGTAGCAAAATAAATTCTCAATTTTGCATCCGCTATTTGACAAGAACAAACATGCAAAAAATTTTCAAAATCGGATCACAAGTAAAAAAAAATCCCATTTTGGTCCCTTTAGGCCCCTCATTACATAATAAGGGGCAAAAGATGGGGGTAGCAAAATAAATTCTCAATTTTGCATCCGCTATTTGACAAGAACAAACATGCAAAAAAAATTTCAAAATCGGTCCACTAATAAAAATGTTTCGATTTTGGCCCCTTTATGGGCCGTAACCCCTATAAGGGGTCATCTGACAACTTCGACCCTATGGATACTTTTGTATAGCTAAATGAGCTGAACAATTAAGCAAGCAACAGCTTTTTGCTATCTGCAATAGTTATCATACTAGAGGGCAAAAACATGAAAATATGCTATTTTTCACCTTTAAGGGGCCGTAACCCCTATAAGGGGTCATCTGACAACTTCGACCCTATGGAGTCTTTTGTAGAGCTAAATGAGCTAAACAATTAAGCAAGCAACAGCTTTTTGCTATCTGCAATAGTTTTCATACTATAGGGCAAAAACATGAAAAAAATGCTATTTTTCACCTTTAAGGGACCGTAACCCCTATAAGGGGTCATCTGACAACTTCGACCAAATAAAGACTTTTGTAGAACTTTTGACCCTGAGGCAGTAGGGAAGCATCAGATTTCATCTATCTCTTATACTTTTTGAATTACAAGCCAAAAACAGTAGTCTGACCCCCCCTGGTCTATTTTTAGCCACAGCGGCCATGTTTTTTGACGAATCAGAACTTGAAACACATCTATAGTGCATGACACCCTATTGATCAATCATACCAAGTTTCATTGAATTCTGTTCAGTAGTTTCAGAGGAAAAGATTTTTGAAAAAGTTATTGTAAGAACAAACAAAAAGTTGCAATTTGGCCCCTTTTGGCCCTTAATTTCTAAACGAAAAAAGGGGGGACTCCCAAAATCAATCCCATCCAACCTTTAATGGTAAGAAATATCATTGTCAAATTTCATATGATTTGGATGACTGGAACTAAAGTTATCGTGTATACACTAAAGTTAACAGACGACGACGACAACGATGACAACGACGACGACAGAATCATACCAATACACGTCCGCGGTCGTATAAAAAATGTATCATTCAGTCACCAATGTAAAACGTTTATATTTAATTTGGCAATATTAGGAATCTTAATAACCTGAATTCTACACATTTAAGTAGTCAGACTCTATAGATAAATAACATCATAAAAAGTTAAAACTTTCTGAGTTCTCTCACTATAAACATAATTGAAAACAAGATTTGTCTCCATTAAAACACCGGATATACTGACAGACTCAAAACCTTGTTATATACATGTTATTTATCATAATTTTAAGGGACTATACTTTAAAAATAGCACCATTGTAATTATCTAAAAAAAAAACTCTCCCTGAGTAATATATGTAAAAAAATATTCATGAATTATCACATACTAACCAAAATAATACTGTCAAGGTCTTGCCCTGTTTTACATTCATATCTATGTGGAAATATTCATTAATTATCACGTTCTAAAAAATAATACCATCGTGATCTTGTCCATATAAAAAACTCTCCCTGATTTACATATAATATGTGGAAATATTCATTTATCACATTCAAAACTGAGTAGTTTTAAAAAAAAATAGCACCATGCATTGTACTCGTAAAAACACACATAAAAAACTCTCCCTTGGTTACATATATGTGGTAAAATTCTTGTTGTATTATCACATTCAAAACTGTCTCCTCTAAAAACAAAATAACACCATCAGGATCTTGTCCATAACAAAAATCTAAAAGTTACATGTATGGAAAAATTCATGTAGAAGCATGGTCGTGATCTTGTCAAAATTGTTTAAAAATCTTTCAAAAAGAAAAAAAAAAAGATTTAACAACCCCTTCCTGCACTATAATAACACAAAAAGTTAACGTTGCATATTTGTTATAACTATTTTTGTAATTAAATATTTAAAATGTTAGCCCTATTTGGAATGTCAGATATAGTATTAATAAAAAAAATCACAAGTATATAACATCATGGAAAACAAAACAAAAGTTGAAATGGTATATATTACCAGGTAAAATATCCTTAAAGTAAACATTGCATATAAATAATTAAACATGTAAAATATAAGTCCTTTTTGGAATGTCTTGATAGAGACTTGGATGAGTAATGAGCCGGAGGTGGTAGGGGATGGCAGGTTGAACAGGTGGTGGTATCGGATTGGCATGTTAATCTGGTGGTGGCAACGATATGATGGTGGGCTGAGCAGGTGGTGGCAACGGAATGACAGGTTGATCTGGCATCGGTAACTGAATGGCAGGTTGATGTTGTCGATTGGGCTGTGTTGTGGGGCCCGGCTATCTACAATAATGTAGCTCCTTTGTCATCTTTGATTAGGCGGAGCTACAATGCGGTCCCATTACTCGTAATGGAGCAAATCGAGTTTCTTTCACCATCTCAAACAAAGCTTCAAGATGGTTCGAAAATACCGATAACACTCGGAATAAAATTTAGATAGTAAAAAATTTGGCCGAAAGTGTTAGGTAAATATTACATTTTCAAAATTCTTATCCTGAACTTCATTACAATGTTCAGGATCAAAATCCTAAAAAAATGATAATTTAACGAAAATCTTTTAAACTGTGCTTAATGTCGGAAAATTTAAACTGAATTCGTCATTAATATACTAAAAGCGATATTTTAATACCAAATTTAACGTCTAATGGATTGAATTGCGCCCGGTGTGATTTCACTTTCGGCGTTGCTCCGTTACGAGCAATGGGACCGCATTGTAGCTCCGCCTGATCAAACATGTCAAAGGAGCTACATTATTGTAGCTATCCCATTGCTCGTAACGGAGCAACGCCGAAAGTCAAATCACACCGGGCGCACCTCAATCCAATAGACGTCAACTTTGGTATTAAAGTATCGCTCATAGTATTTTAATGACGAATTCAGTTTAAATTTTCCGACATTTAGCGCAGTTTAAAAGATTATAGAAAAAATATCAATTTTTTAAGGATCATGATCCTGAACTTCAAGAATTTTGAAAACGTTGGATTTCTAACAAATTAACATTTATCTATGACTCTTGACAAAATTTTTAGTAACTAAATGTTATCCAGAGTGTTAATGGTATTTTTGAACTAATTTGAAGCTTTGTTAGAGTTGGAGAAAGAAATTCGATTTGCTCCTTCACATGTTATGGGATCGCATTGTAGCTCCACCCAATCAAAAATGACAAATGACCTACATTATTGTAGCTATTGTGGGGCATATATGCAATAATTAGACTGTAGGTGAGACCTGAATAAAAAATATATTAAGTGCTTGAAGATCTAATTGTTTGTAAATCATAAATTTCCTTTTCCGATCCACGCAGTTTTCTTTTGAGTGCTAAAGCCCGACAGCATTTACAAAATACACACTCAATCATGGACAATGTGCAGTCCTCTAGTGTGGCTCCCACAGGGTTAAAAACTACTTGCGACCTGAGGGCTTTTTAAGGGCGACTTCCGACCTACACTTCAGAAAATCGTGATTGAGTTGGTGTTTTACGCCCGTGCAACGCTATATAGGTTATTTACAGGCGATGAACATGAAAAGGATGATAAAATGAACATGAAATGATGATGATAAATGAAATATGGAGATGGGGTGGGAAACAAAGGACCGGTAAATTTTGAAGAACCACAGGAAAAAGGGGAGAGGTGGGTAGGGGCGGAAAATTAAGCCTATGTGGTGCACTACTGGGCGGTCCACAAAGGGGTCTTTTACGTGCATGAAGCGTGACACTCTCCACACACGTTGGCCCACTAAGGTCGGCGGTCAGGGTTTCCGTATTATAGACCTGACAATCCCCGCGGACGAGGGCTACCCTATTCAGCCACCTAGGGTACACACTTGGTCGCTCTGTGGGTTGAGCACTGACCCAACGTCAGAATCCCAAGACCCTTAGTCGCCTCTTACGACAAGCTAGGCTCTGCTTCGGGCCTATTCGCCACCCGGGCCCCGCACGGGACCTTCAGAAAATCGACCTATGCCAAAAAACGACCTGCGACCTCCGCCAAAATATGCCTTTTAAAAGCGACCTTGTGACCTCAGGCCCCTTTTAAAGCGACCTTGTGACCTAAGGGGGGTACCCTGCGGGAGCCCCCTTAGTTTGTGTCTTCTGCACAGGACTAAACATCCGGTTATTAGAGATGTAACAAAGAAAGCTGAAAATGATAAATTTCCCTTATCTCTTATATATTCAGTAGATATTAATTATGTTGTCATATAATAAGTTATTTAATGTGTTCATTTTCCTCTTTCAAATAATTTCAACTTTAATTTTAAGTTCTCTGTAGAAATCATTGGTGTACTAAATTCTTTTTTTCAACTATTAAATATTAATATATAAAAGTTTGTTTAGGATAACGTACTTTATCAAAGGAATGTTGTTACCTGTACAGGTGGAGCGTTTCATTGTTGTTTCAGTTTCGCCTTTGGCTATTCTCTATTGTTTGCTACACAAGTGTTAATCCGAGTTTAAAATGTTATGTAGTCAAACAGCTTGGCCATTTGATCAACAAGAAGCAGAGGTACCAATGGGGTATCCGAATGTCAAAAGGGCAGAGACAAAACCAGTAAACACCATCAAGAACGGGACAAAAACAGACAACTATGTAAAACATTGAAACACAAAATAACTTAGCTACAATAATGAAGCTCTTTTGACATCTTCGATTAAGCAAAGATGTCAAAGGAGCTACATTATTGTAGCTAGTTACAATAATGTAGCTCTTTTGACATCTTCGATTAATCAAAGATGTCAAAGGAGCTACATTATTGTAGCTAGTGATATACTACAATTACTACTCCACATATTTGACGGATTACACGGATTTTGATGGATTACAATGATGTACTACGTCATCAGGAATGCAGCATACGTCACCGAAACCTATAGAGGATGACGTAGAGTCCTGGTATTTGACCTAGACGGATTACGATGATGACATAGCACATCTGGTATTTGACCATAGTGTCCTTTTTGACATGATCCGTGTTAGACCTTTATGTTTCGTTTTTTAACCTACCTGCACTGTCTGGTATTATCAGTTCCGCCGAGTTTTTTAAAGGTTGTCATGAATGTATCTTAAGCTCATGCTTACTTAAGTTTCATCTATAAGCGATTGTTGTTGAAGGCGAAACGTAGCTTGTTAATACAACTTAAACGGAGCTATGACATTAAAGAACGGACTTGAGAAGAATGGAAACATAATTCACTTGATGACTTTTTAAGATAAGTCCTTGATTCACTCCTGTAGGAACTTTAGAAATGTCAACCTTTCTCTATATAAGAGATGTTTCTCATCATTTTCTAAATCAGTTTTGAAATGGAGGGTGCAGATATTGCTCGACGTGAATGTTGGTTGGTGTATTCCTTGTACGTGTTTAAATATGCTGAAGGCCTTATAGAGCGAACCAGACAATTAGCCAAAGATTATTGCTATGGTTGTGAAGTTGATCACCCAAGTCAGACCCATCATACAATCATATCTTATGTGGACAGATGAGGAACATTTTCATGCATGCTCTGACCAGGCTTTTGAATCTGTCGACAAGGAAAAGATATTGGACAAGTGGGAAACTGAAGCCAATCTATCTGCCAAAACAAAGGACTACTTTCTTTCTTTAAAGGAAGACCGTTTACCATCAAAAGACACTATCACAAACACCGCTGAAAAGATGCGAAAACTAGAGGAGAGGCTGTTTTGTGACCAATGAACATTGGTTATGAGAACTTGTGTGACTCTTGAGATTGTTAGCAGCACAACTTGACGACGGATCTAAGTGACATTTAACCTTTGTGAATTCATGTGACAATAATAAGAAAAAAACATGTTTTAATCATTTTCGTCCCGTGCGGGGCCCGGGTGGCGAATAGGCCCGCAGCAGAGCCTAGCTTGTCGTAAGAGGCGACTAAGGGTCTTGGGATTCTGACGTCGGGTCAGTGCTCAGCCCACAGAGCGATCAAGTGTGTACCCTAGGTGGCTGAATTGGGTGGCCCTCGTCCGCGGGGGTTGTTAGGTCTATAATACGGAAACCCTGACCGCCGACCATAGTGGGCCAACGTGTGTGGAGAATGCCACGCTTCATGCACGTAAAAGACCCCTTTGTGGACCGCCAAGTAGTGCACCACATAGGCTAAATTTTCCGCCCTTACCCACCTCTCCCCTTTTCCTGTGGTTCTTCAAAATTTACCAGTCCTGTGTTTCCCACCCCATCCCCATATTTCATTTATCATCATCATTTCATGTTCATTTTATCACCCTTTTCATGTTCATCGCCTGTAAATAACCCATATAGCGTTGCACGGGCGTAAAACACCAACTCAGTCACTCACATGCAACCTAATATTAAAATTATATATACAAAAAATAAAGTTTCTATTTTATCCCTTAACTTGTAAAAGAAATATTTTTAAATTGCATCGTAAAAAAAATCACATTTTTGCCCCCAATTCCTAAACCAAAAAAAGAAGGGACACCCAAAATCAGCCCCACCCTTCCTTTGATCGTAAATACAATGAATATATTATCATTTTAGGGATGTTACACTATTTGGGCGTTGCTGTTTTTACCCTTATTGGTGTTCTTAGAAATTTACATCTTAAGCAAGACTTTTTCAATGGAGACTGGAAACAAAATTTATCGAATTTAATGCGGAATATTCAGAACGCACAACAAGGTGGTCAACTAGTTGGAGGACAAAATCGGAATAATTTGGAACGACAGAATCCGGATAATTTGGCACAACAAAATCAACAGAATCCGAATAATTTGGTACAACAAAATCAACAGAATAATTTGGCACAACAGAATCAGGATAATTTGCCACAACAAAATCAACAGAATCAGAATAATTTTGCACAACCGAATCAGGACAGAATTATTCAAAGACCAGAAGATCTTGTCGTGTCCGCAAGCCAGTCATTCGTCTTGATCTTTAACTTCAAATATTTCAGTGATGTAAACATTATATAAATCATCAGGTCTTCAAGGCTGTTTTTCGACAACAGATGCACATAATTTATATAATTCATATTTCTTACATGTAAGTGTTTAAATTTGCAGAAACATTTTGATTTTGGAATGGACACCAGGGTTGACACAGTCACTCAGACTAAGTTTGACACCACCACTAAGATAAGCACAGTCACTCAGACTAAGTTTGACACCACCACCAAGATAAGCACAGTCACTCAGACTAAGTTTGACATTACCACCATGATGAACACAGTCACTCAGACTAAGTTTGATACCACCACAATGATAAGCAAAGATACAGCACAAAGCAAAGCAACTGCTACAGCTACTGTGTATGTGACACCTTCTGGAAATGTGGTAGGTGCATGTAGATGTGTCTACAACAACCTAAGGGCAGAAATAAAATATTTTATTTACAGTATATTACATATTTCATACATGTATTTAAAGTGCAAAATTAACATGGTTTGGGGACAATGCCTTCTTTTACATCAGTCTTTTGTTGATGCTCATCCCTTGCCAAAGGCACATCTTCCAGTTCCATGGTGACTCTTGGAGAACACTGTAATAGTAAAAGACACATATAAATTCATTGCTTTTAAGGTCAAAACAAAAATATGACTTTCCTGCTTCCTTTTCTTGAAAATAGTGTAGGTAGACAAATTATTTTATTTTATAAAATTATTTTACCTTGAATCAATGGAAAAGCAACACAGTCTTTATGGTTGCTTGTTCCAAAATGACAAGAAAAACTTTGGGATAAGGTAGGAAACAGGCATACATTTTAACCCTATAATATATGTAAGTTACATACATCATGTACATGTGCATGTCATGCATGTTCCAAAGAATTTTCTTCATTTTTTTCATATTCTCTCTCTCTCTCTCTCTCTCTCTCTCTCTCTCTCTCTCTCTCTCTCTCTCCATTTTCTAGATCTTTTTTAGGAATTAAACCTTAAATGTTTTAACTAATTAAGTAATTAACTACACATGGGACTATTGACATATTGTTGATATTGGAGTATATGGATGCCTATTCAGACACTAAATTTATTTGATGATTCTTGATTGCTTTTTAAAAATTTGTAACAATTTATTTTGGAAAGACTCTAAATAAAATTACCTCGAAGTCCATTTCATGTTGGCTTTCATTCTCATCACTGTCTTCAATTATGATGATACTGACAGGCTCACTCCTGTCTTGGACCCGTGCCACTACAACATGCGTCCATGACTGTGTTGTGACATTATTGGTCATGATGTTAACATTTCTTTCACCCGTGTCTGTATTCAGCTTAATTTCTAAGCTTTCAAAATTTTCACTTTGGTTTCACGTTTTCTCTGCATTTGTGCTTCCTTTCATTAAAGTAATGTGTTTCATGACACTCTTCGTAAAAGGATACATCGCATTTTTCATCTTTAAAGCACGATCGTGTGAATACAAGATGGCAGGGTTCACTTTGATTTTACAAACTTTGACAGCAATATCATCTATGATAATGTCATAGTCCCCATCTTCTTCATTAGACATTAAAAAAAACTTGCTTTACTCCTATACAGCTTCAGTTTGATATCTACCATATTTAGTATGTACCGATCCATTTCAAAAAGGTCGTGAAATATGGGTCCTTCTATGTCTTAAGATTTGGAATTTTCTATATATTTTTTACGCTCATAGTGTCCGGTGTTCGTAGTCACGTCGTCCATGTGTCCGCTTCTATCCTTAAAAATATGTGCACTAGACAGTTGTGTTGAATTTGCATCCTGTCCGTATAAGGAACCTTGTAAGTAACAATCCATCTGTGAAAACAGAGCAAAGAAAAGTCCTTTACTGGTCCTACCGTGGAAGCAACCCCGACATTATCTCCGTTGGTATGTTGCACTCTAATCTTTACGTAAAATTTCGTTTTCGTTAAATCGACGTACTCTTCCATTTTGTCCACATAAATCAATAGGGTTGTATGCAGTAACCTGTGAGGTTGGACGGCATTCTTCGTAAGTAATAGATTCATCTCCAAGTTGATATGGTGGTACTTGAAAAAGGTCAAGCTCGCTTGGTTGAGCATCGGAAAAATGTTCAGCAGAAGTGATCACCGACATGATGTGTCAGTCAATCAATCAATCAATCAATCAGTAAATACGTCCGATTTATATTTTTTAACTCTTCGTGTTGCAACGTCCTTTCACTTTAGAAGTTGATTTAGAACTGTGCTTTCTCTTCCTTGTTTTATCTTGTTTTATTGCCTGTTAGATTTCTTGCTTTTCTTCCATTGCAGCTTTTGCCATTTATAATTCTGCGTCGGATGGTTTTCACATCCAATGTATTGTATTGGGTTTGGATTAAGTCTGTATTTCGTTTGAAGAAGGAATTTTTCCTTGCACACAATTTTCATAATATTTACACCATTTCTCCATGCTAGGGATGTACATTTTTGATGCTCCATAACTCATTGTTACGCCGTCGATGGTTAATGAATGAATGAATGAATGAATGATGAAGTGTAAAGTTTATGCGGTTAGATAAAAATGATGCCTCTTCTCCTTTGCCAGTCCATATATCTATTTCGATGTCGTGAATTTCTTTCTTTTTTTATCGGTAAATACAATGGATTGGAAAACAATAGTATTCCAACCGTTTGCACTCGTCGGAAAAATAAGTCTGAGAAGTGAAAACTGGTGATGAAAAATGTTCATTCCCATACACAAATCGCAAAAAATGTATAATTCACGATCATTGTTGGTTACTGTTTTTCTTGGTGTGTTTGTTGTGTAAAAATCAACCAGTCCTATTTCCCATTTATCTCCGTCTAGATATATTGAATCGAGCAAATGCACTTGAAAATTCGAATGTCTATTATTAGGATTATATGCAACTGATTGTTGTTTCGACATGAACATGAAATAAGCGTCATCACTGTCGCTCATGTCGAGTCACTCAGTTAGAGACATGATATCTTTTTCCGGGATGTATGCATTGTATTTGGATGGCCAACCTTAAAACTTGCAAAGATATTCAATTTTACCACCTCTTTTTCGTTTTTTTTTCAGTGCTTATTCGACAATCCAAAGACTGTCTTCGTCCTTGTCTACCCTTTGCAACTCGCTGTCGTTAAATGTACCTTTTATAGTTTCATCTCCGTAGAAGTCGGATAGCATATATAGATTTATGTTTTGTTTTTTAAATCTTCGTATTACTTTAAAGATTTTCTTCTGTCCATTTTTGGTGGTATCCCCGGTCAAAGATGTGCTTGGTAAATGCTATTCTTACCAGTGCACCAATTTTAAATTTACAAACACGTCTTAAATTAGGATTACGTCGTCGTCGTCGTCTATCGTTAGTACTGCTGTCCAATTTTTTGTATCTGTCGTGATTAATGTATTATTTTTCACTCTATTCGTCGTATTGCATTTGGTAAGATACTGCTGCGCCCACACGTCAGCATCGTTGTCATGGTTAACGTCTTTGGGTGCTAAATTATTCAATTACCTGTGTGGTGTTGCATTGTAACTTTTGGCGATTTTTTGCAAGATATTTAAGTAGCGATGTGTTCTTTTGTGAGTAAAGTAACGAAAGAGTTTACTTCGTATAGTTTGAATACACCACTCTGAGTAATTTGCTTTGGTTTCATTTTGTGTAACAAAATGTCGTATTCCATATTCTTGAAAAAGTTTTTGTAAAAGTTTTGATCGAAAACATTGATCTTTGTCAGTTCGTACTTTTTCGGGTGGAGCAGGTGCTCGTTGTAATATCTTGTTAAAGGCATTTTTCACTTCTTGTGCTTCCATCCAAAGATGACGACTAAAACATCAATACACACCAAAATAAATTTGTACCCGGAATTTGAACTTGAAATATTTCCCACCTCCATTAGATCGGCATCCCACATATTTCCAATACCAATTGTATATACACGTAACCTTTTGTGTGGTCTTAGTGGTATCTTTTGTAAGGAATAATTATCTTGTGCATTTAACCATCTTCTGATTTTATGGTAACCTATTTTGTCACCCTGATTGGCTTTTGTCACTCGATGCAATTTAGTAGCAGATGCATGTGCTGCAGGACTTTCGGGGTTATAGAAATAGGACGATAACAATATGTTCAACCTTGCATGGTGGTTTTTAAAATGAAAATATGAGTGGGAAACAAACATAAATAAATCACCGGTGTACAGACTTTTGTGTGAGCGTGCGTGGTTTTTTTTTTTTTTTTTTTAATTTTTTATTTGTTGATGTTGCGGTTATTAACTTCTTTTTTTAAGTATGAATTTTTTTTCCATGACCATTTCAAGACTCAAATCAAAATGTTTTTCACGGTATGAAACGTGAGTTGTGTGCGTCTTGTATTTTCATTGTACACTTATTCCAAATCAACTGACTTCGAATTTTTATTTAACTGAGAACAACAGATAAATTATAATAAAATTCAATATTTAAACAAATTTATTTTTTAAGGTTAGCATCAATGATGTAAAAGAATCATATGTCACATAACAAGTCTATGCGTGGAAACAATGGACTCTACATTCAACTTTAACAAAAATCGCACTGAGTTCAGTCCAGTCTACACCATGTCGCTGAAACTAATATCCATGATATCACTCATGTCAAATAGAAAGTTCCCGTTTAGCATCTGAAAAGAGAAATATAAATTAATTAATTTTGAAATTAAAAATAATCTATCTGTTATCTATGAAATTTTAAAAAAAAAATCTGTCTTTTATCAAAACCTGCAATACAAGTCACGTGATTATTTTTTGGCGTGAGTAGCCATCGCCATTTTGTCTATTTTTTTATTTTGATTTTTCTACATTTACATCTTTCGTTCTACATATTAACCTGTGAAAACACGTTTATTTGTGAATAATACTCATTGGTGAACATGTTTCTTTCCAAACTTTTCGCAGATTTTATAATTTGAGTTCTATCGTAAGTGAGCTGAACAACAACAACAATGAATGTTTTGTTTGTATGTTTAGTAGTCGCGGTGTGTGTTATGATACCTCCTACGACCACAGAGACAGACCCTGTTGATGTTGACAGAGCATACCATAGACTGTAATAAGGATGAGCAGAGAACATTCTACGGAGATGTAATTTTCCCGATAGAAGACATTATATTCAACAATATATGGCATCAGGAACAGATAACAGATGTAAATATTATGTTTCCAGTGCCATGGTTTTTCACAGATTCTACCCCTGCTATTTGCCGATGGATGTCTGGAAAGGTTTTTATCAATGGGAACGAGTGTTTAATGGTACGCACATAATTTATTATATTATTTAAAAAAAAACCAAAGAGGTACCAATGGGGGTAAACGAGTGTAAAAAGTCGAGGAAAAAAACAGTAAAACATGAACGAGAACAGCATGAAAAAAAAGGATGGGCTGGAGCATTACTGGTACTGCACGTCGACTGTGCTGTCGGAGGAGGTGATGACATGACTGTCACTCCAACAGCGTAGTACATAGGCACCGACAGGGTCAGGGGGTAATTCATACATGGTGACAATGAGTTCTACAAGAAAAAGCATGAATAAAAAAAATGTTGATTCTTATTTTCATTCAGTCATACTATACTGTTTGTAGATTTATTTAAAAATTAAAGACATGTTAAACTACATGTACATGTATCTAAGTTTCTTTATAAAACACATAACAAATTAAAAAAAATATCAACAACTAAACGAAACTTACCTTGGTTAAGTTGATGTTTGGTTGGAATTCTATCAGTCATCTTTACCACTGTAGGGATCAAACGAGATGCGTTCTGCGCATGTGTGGCTTCAGTCTTTACAGTGAGGATTGTGCAAAGAACATATACAATATTGACAGTTCACAAAATGAACATAAATTTTTCTTAAGATTAAACTTAATAATACAACCACTAAAGGTACATAAAAATGTAAAAAAATCAACAAAATCAAACCCTTCTAACTAAGGGCGGGTGTTAAAACTTGACAATAGTGGAGGGCGTTTGATCCCTACAGTGGTAAAGATGACTGATATAATTCCAACCAAACATCAACTTAACCAAGGTAAGTTTCGTTTAGTTGTTGAATTCTATTACGTCATTCCACTTTCGGGATCTCACGAGACTTTGAAGTGCACAATCCGAAAAACAAACAAACATATACATTTGTACATTTAACATCTACAAAAATTTATCATTTTATAATGAAATTGTCCCTCCATTAATACCGCCGACCATAGTGGGCCAACGTGTGTGGAGAGTGCCACGCTTCATGCACGTAAAAGACCCCTTTGTGGACCGCCCAGTAGTGCACCACATAGGCTAAATTTTCCGCCCCTACCCATCTCTCCCCTTTTCCTTTGGTTCTTCAAAATTTACCGTTCCTTTGTGTCCCACCCCATCCCCATATTTCATTTATCATCATCATTTCATGTTCATTTTATCATCCTTTTCATGTTCATCGCCTGTAAATAACCTTTATAGCGTTGCACGGGCGTAAAACACCAACTCACTCACTCACTCCCTCCATTAATGTCCATGATAAGAAATGAATATACAATTAACAAATCAACAATATTTCAATAAATGTCTTTCATAATACAAAAATTCTATATATACAAAATTAAGACAGTACTGCTCTTTGAAAAACTAAGCTTTCAGAGTCAATTCTCTTTTTGTAGAATTTTGCAAATGTTTTTTTCATTTGACCATCCTGCAACTTTCAAGATGTCTTCAACTCTAACTGATTTCAAAACTTTCGAAACAGATGCTGATCGTACACTATGTGAAGAAAAATGTTTTACATCTATTCCTGCCCGACACATAACAGTTTTTATCCATCGGCTTATTGTATCTCTTCTCACTTCATTATAAGGTTTTACATAGCTTATAAATAATTTATCAGTATTTTTTCTATAACGAGCAGACCGTTTTAAATATTATTTCAAAACAAAAAATACACATAACCTTCTATCTCTAGGATATGCAAATAATTCAATACAATTTTGAGACCATCCTGGTCTACTTTGTTTTAAAAACCCACTAAAATATACAACATAACAGTTACTTTTCTTTTCAATATTATTCACTGTCAACAAATTCAAACTCTGAGACCTACTAGCTGTTACTAAAGCAATCAACATGGCAAGTTTTAATGTTAAATCTTTGAATGAAATATATTTTATAGGAGACAAAACTTTTAAATAGTTCAAAACCTTGCTAACATCCCACGTAGTACAATATTTTGGTTCTGGTGGCCTACAACATCGTTCACCAAGAACATAAATTCAACAGCTATGCGCATCATAGTGTTCACTGTATGGTAGTAACTTGGTAATGGTATATCCATGTATAATGTTATTCAATGTATTTGTGACCGTATAGATTCATATAAGCGTTGTGTGAATGTTAAATTAACTACTAGTAATGTCAAACATCCTTGCTTATCCCATCAGTTAATCTCAGCATGGGGTACAATTTGTTGATGTCGAGAGGTTTCTCTCCGTCTACGCCGTTAAACAATGGTGCAGAGGGTTCATCTCTGATAGCGATCCGCTCGCCTATTGACTTCGCCATCACCACTGGGCTTCTGACATCGTCTTCAACAAGACTTCTTTTTATAGCTACCCTTAGGATTGACAGAACAAGGCCAACACAACATTTTCTTATATTTTAATAATAAAATTAATGCCAAACCTATACCAAGGGCAGCGATAATATAAATTAAAACATACACCCAATTTGGAATTTCATTATCTTCTTTAATTGAACCAAGAGATCTCAATTGCGAAATCAAATTATCCATTGGAATCTTCTTAATATGTTTCAATTCCTTACGTATACTTGTTAAATTAAAATGGGCCGAGAATTGTGGAATGGTTTTCACAGTTTCTGTGTTACTATGTTAGAATCAAAATTATTTAAATAAAAATCATCCTTTAAGATAAAAGAACTTTTCCTATCATGAAAAGATAATAAAGTCATGAAGTCAGTTGTTGCAGTACATGTCTTATTTAAATATATTGTCTGTAAAGGAGGTGAAACTTTAATTGTATATGTAGTTTTGTCACTTCCTTTGTAGCAAACAATTGCAAAATTTATAGGTTGATTAGTAGTAATTAACCAAGAACCTGATGACATATAAACAGCCATCGGTAAAATTGATTTTGGTTCTACAATAGTTTGACAAAATTTACTTATTTTTTTTTGTATTTTCATAAACAAAGAAACTATACAACTTTTACTTGTAAAATCGGATAAACTGGGCTCTCAACCTGACAAAATGTAAAAAATGAATTTGTACATTTTTTAACTTCTTGTTCTTTAAACAACATATATTTAGATCTTTCCGCATCCACTGCAAAATACTGATTATCTAAGTCATATTTAGCGACCATCGTTAACTCAGAATTGTTTAATTGAATTGGCATTGGCAAATTAATCGCTCGAAATACTTCAAATTTACTATTTGAATCCAAAAGTGGAATAGAGATTATAACTATAATTGTATCATCTTCAAGTAAAGTTGAACAATCCAAAGAACGATAGTAAAACCAAAGATTCTTATTTGGATCCTCAGACAATTCTAAATATCTTGGTAATTTAAGTTTGATCTCAAGAATAAGTTTTCTAAGATTGTACGGAGTAATTATACTTGGTGAAAGATGTCCTAACGATAACATATCTAATTGAACCTTTATGTACTCTAAATAAAACATCGCTTTTTGAATTAGTAATTTTATACCACCTGTGATCAGATCTAATTTAATATAGATATGTACAAAATTTTCAAGCTGAACGATTTGATGTTCAAGACTTTCACTTATATTATATAGCTTTCGATCCATTTCATTTAGTCCTATAGAAAAGTTCTTAATTGCATCCCTATATTGTGAGTGAGTGAGTGAGTTCGTGTTATACGCCCGTGCAACGCTATATAGGTTATTTACAGGCGATGAACATGAAAAAGGGTGATAACATGAACATGAAATGAGGATGATAAATGAAATATGGGGGTTGGATGGGAAACAAAGGACCGGTAAATTTTGAAGAACCACAGGAAAAGGGGAGAGGTGGGTAGGGGCGGAAAAATTTAGCCTATGTGGTGCACTACATGGCGGTCCACAAAGGGGTCTTTTACGTGCATGAAGTGTGGCACTCTCCACACACGTTGGCCCACTATGGTCGGCGGTCAGGATTTCCGTATTATAGACCTGACAACTCCCGCGGACGAGGGCCACCCTATCCAGCCACCTAGGGTACACATTTGGTCGCTCTGTGGGCTGAGCACTGACCCGACATCAGAATCCCAAGACCCTTAGTCGCCTCTTACGACAAGCTATGCTTTGCTGCGGGCCTATTCGCCACCCGGGCCCCGCACGGGACCATCCCTATTTTGAGAAACTTCCATTCTCGTTACGTTTAATATTGACAAATTTTCAGATAAAACATGAGCAATTTTATCTTGGTTTGTAGCTAATGTTCTTATATTTCTTTTAATAGAACTTATGTCTTCCTCGGTTAATGTTCCAAATAAAAAAATCATAGCCTTTCCAATAATTGACAATACGGAACGTTTGCCCCTTTGTAAACCTTTATAATTTAAAAAACTTGACCGTACATCATTATGAAATTCACTGAGTAGTCTAAACTCATGCTTTAAATTTGCTATAGAGTTCAAAAAGGTTTTTGTTTCTGGTTTATCATATTGTTTGTTAACAGCTTAACCAGCAGTTTGCACAATGTCATCGGACAATTTGGTTAAAAACTTTTCAAAGGGTTTTAAATCCGACACAACTGTAACTAACCATTTAGATCTAGTAGTTGTAATTGTATTAACCCTGTTAAAAACTGCGTTATCAGAAATAAATGTCGAACTACTTAAACCCAATATAAATGTAAATATAAGGAAATAAGTCATGTCCGTCTACTTCTGTCACTCGTACGTCCTAAAAATAAAAAAATAAAATTTTCAACTAAATTAAAACATTCAGTTCGCAAAACATTGCATCAAAAAGTGTTTTAGAATCGATAATCCATATTTGATCAAATGATCGATTATACCTCAATTGTCGATTAAAAAATACTTCGAGTAAAAATAAGTAAGGAACCCCATGTTCAACGGAATACCTTTTCCTATTCTGAACAATTTCCCTAACCAAGTGTGGTGGTAATACGTGGTCGGTACCATCCAAAAATGTTTCATACATAGTTTCAAATAATTTGCCTACAAGTTGGATTTCTTTTAACAAATTTATTTTAAAGCCTTTTTGTTTTAAACAGGCCTTTTATGTCTGAAGGTCGGATGCCTTGTTCATCAACAGATACCGGATCATTATATAAAATTATAGGAATAAATTCTTTAAAAATAACGCTGTTTTGACCTTTCATTTTCCAAGCACTTAGTTCTTCGTTACTGATCCCTGCGCTCATTATTATTTAAAAATTTTAAAAAAATAGCCCATTAAAGTAACTGCCTGCTTTAATTTATTTAAACATTCCGCCATGTTTGATAAAATACTTAACATCTTATCATTGCCAGTCCGTCGTTTTTTTTTACAAACGATGTCAATAGACATATTATCATCGGACATACCTGCAATCGAAGACTTATTGTTTTTCAAAATAAACAATGGTTCATCTTCATCAGATGAAGAATCATTTCTATTTAACTGCTTTTTAGCTCACCTGGACCGAAGGTCCATGTGAGCTATTGCCATCACTTGGCGTCCGTCGTCGTCGTCGTCCGTCGTCGTCGTCGTCTGTCGTCGTCCGTCGTCGTCGTTAACTTTTCTTTGAAAATCTTCTCCTCCGAAACGACTGAAGGGATTGCTCTGAAACTTTGCACACTTCATCTATGGGATGTCCTCTACCAAGATTGCACAAATGGTGGCCGCCGTCCAAACAACATGGCCGCCGTTACTAAAAATAGACATGGGGGGTCAGACTACTGTTTTTGGCTTGTAAATCAAAAAGTATAAGAGATAGATGAAATCTGATGCCACGCTACTGCTTCAGCATCAAAAGCTCTACAAAAGTCTCCATTGAGTCCAAGTTGTCAGATGACCCCTTATAGGAGTTACGGCCCCTTAAAGGTGAAAAATAGCATTTTTTCATGTTTTTGGATTATAGAATGAAAACTATTACAGATAGAGAAAAGTTGTTGCTTGCTAAAATGTTCAGCTCATTTAGCTCTACAAAAGTCTCCATAGGGTCGAAGTTGTCAGATGTCCCCTTATAGGGGTTACGGCCCCTAAAATAACGTTTTTTTATGTTTTTGGCCTATGGAATAAAACTATAGCAGATAGAGAGAAGCTGTTGCTTGCTTAAATGTTCAGCTCATTTAGCTCTACAAAAGTCTCCATAGGGTCGAAGTTGTCAGATGTCCCCTTATAGGGGCTACTGCCCCTAAAATAACGTTTTTTTATGTTTTTGGCCTATGGAATAAAACTATAGCAGATAGAGAGAAGCTGTTGCTTGCTTAAATGTTCAGCTTATTTAGCTCTACAAAAGTCTCCATAGGGTCGAAGTTGTCAGATGACCCCTTATAGGGGTTACGGCCCCTAAAATAACGTTCTTTCATGTTTTTGGCCTATAGAATAAAAACTACAGCAGATAGAGAGAAGTTGTTGCTTGCTTAAATGTTCAGTTCATTTAGCTCTACAAAAGTTTTCATAGGGTCAAAGTTGTCAGATGACCCCTTATATGGGTTACGGCCCCTAAAATAACGTTCTTTCATGTTTTTGGCTTATAGAATAAAAACTACAGCAGATAGAGAGAAGCTGTTGCTTGCTTAAATGTTCAGTTCATTTAGCTCTACAAAAGTTTTCATAGGGTCAAAGTTGTCAGATGACCCCTTATAGGGGTTATTGCCCTTAAAATAACGTTTTTTCATGATTTGGGCCTACGGCTACAGAATGAAAACTATAGTAGATAGTGATAAGCTGTTACTTGCTTAAATGTTCAGCTCATTTAGCTCCAGAAAAGTCTTTATAGGGTCAACATCAAGACCAGGTGAGCGATTTAGGCTCCTGGGGTCCCGTGCGGGGCCCGGGTGGCGAATAGGCCCGCAGCAGAGCCTAGCTTGTCGTAAGAGGCGACTAAGGGTCTTGGGATTCTGACGTCGGGTCAGTGCTCAGCCCACAGAGCGACCAAGTGTGTACCCTAGGTGGCTGAATAGGGTAGCCCTCGTCCGCGGGGGTTGTCAGGTCTATAATACGGAAACCCTGACCGCCGACCATAGTGGGCCAACGTGTGTGGAGAATGCCACGCTTCATGCACGTAAAAGACCCCTTTGTGGACCGCCAAGTAGTGCACCACATAGGCTAAATTTTCCGCCCCTACCCACTTCTCCCCTTTTCCTGTGGTTCTTCAAAATTTACCGTCCCTGTGTTTCCCACCCCATCCCATTCTTCATATATCATCATCATTTCATGTTCATTGTGTCATCCATTTCATGTTCATCGCCTGTAAATAACCTATATAGCGTTGCACGGGCGTTAAACACCAACTCACTCACTAGGCTCCTGGGAGCCTCTTGTTTAATCTTTCTTTTCGTGCCCTAGCACATATTGTCAATTCCATTAACGGAATATCATCTTGATCGGAAGATGTTTCTCGCTCTTTTCTGTACCTATCAACAATAGGAATACTATCCTCATCATCGCTTTCTTCTAAATCACTATTATCTGATTCAGAACTATGAGGGTTTGTTACGTATTGAGTTTCCCTTACTTTAGAATCTATCTTATGTAGGAATATCCCATTCTTCTCCGTTGTTACATCTGTTGTCTTTTGATTTTTGTCAATTGTCGGTGGTTGTTGGGTGCTTTGTTTGGGATTTGTTGAGGTGGTGACAGTTGTTTCTTCTTCAAAGAAAGTTGAAGTAGTGGACTGGACATATGTAATAACCTGAAAAGTATGTTCCAAGGTTAAACAAGTGTAAAAAAAACTTTTTCTTGACATATTACAAATGACAGAAAATCGGGTCAGACTATTTATTTTTTGTGTGGGTGGTGTTGATGCTCAGAAATTTTAGGTTTGTGAAATCCATCATAACCCAATTCAAGATTTCTTTGAAACAATATGTAAAGTTGGTTTGGCCTATTTGTTGACCTTATTTTTGAGTGGTAGAGGGGGATAGTTAAATTGCAGATAACCTCGGCATGTCTAATCAATTGTTTATCTTTTGATAAAAATTCCCTCCCTCCTACTCCAATTTAAGATTTAGTTTATATGTGTATGTTAGAGACAGCAAACAATAATGTATAACACTTACCGGACATTTCATACTTTAATGCTCAACCTGAACCTGGATCTCATGTTCTGGTGAGTCTACCACTGTAAGCGGGCAGTATCCAATCTGTATAGTAATACCTCTTAATGGAGGACAGTTCATACCTATTATATTGATCATGACGTCAAGGTCCACACGGCGAAAGATCACTTTTATCACATCACCACTAGCTTATATTGTAATGAACAGTTGTTAGGCCGTTGCAGTTGGCAATTGACCCTTGTATCTTGCATTTATGCGCCACATCATATGTCTTCACCTCAGGCAACTCAACACAACTTGGTATAAAGATTAAAACGAAAACAAACATTGACCACATCTTGTCACTCCGACCACTCTTGCTGACTGCTGACTCTGTACCTCGTGATGATGTTACATCATTGACCTACTGACAATGTATGTCATAACACAGCAATCGTTGTAATAGTTTACATATTAATTTAACAAAAGAAGTGTAATATAAAAAATTTTTTACTATGATTTCATGTATTTAAATCAGAACTAGGGGTACATTTTATAATTTTATTTATGCTTTTATTTTTTTTTTAATTTTTATCGTTTACTTTTATCTGGGTCTCTTGAAACGATTATAATTGCGGACCTCGGGGAAGACACCACCCGTTGCCATTGACAGCAAGAATAAGAGATGTCGTTCTTGGACTAATATGTGATGCGACAGCATTACAATGGCAATACAAAGGATAAAAGGGCATAACCTGTTTGAACCAATAAGAAGACAACACGCGTTACACTTCCACGTTCATGAGCAAAAATTAATATTATATATAAAATATATAACATAAAAACGGCTGTGGCCCGACTTTTGTAAAAATATGAAAAAATGTGTCATTTAAAAATTTGTTTATTACCGAAACTTTAACCTAAAACACTTCAGTATCTGGTTATTGATAATATAATCAATAATAGTAAGTTATTTTTTTTTACGTTTATCACTCATACATGTAGGAATAATGAAAGTTTCACACTTTGAAATATTGCAAAACCAGGAAATGAGACGTTCCTGCGGGACTGCTTTTGATTTTGAGTAGTCAAATATATCAAGAACGAATTTATTTGTAAGCACTACATTAACTTCGGATAAATTATCAGTGTCAAGGAGAGGAATAAGTTCACTAAAATCCACTACTTGCGACATTTTGTGTAACCCCAAGACTCCTTTTTTTAAATTGCGAAGGGTTTCCACCTACTGCTGAAAAAAAATATGAAGTATTGGAAAATATATTGCTATAGTTTTGCAAGATTTTATTTGTTAATATTGATTTAAGACCAGGTATTAGTATAAGCTAAAATATAGCAGATAAGAAAATATATTTTGGTTGCTTTTGGTTCAATGAAACTTCCTGTAATAAGAATCCACTATCTGACCTCCAAAAACGACAAATGCAGTGAGTAGCAATGGGGAATGTAATATGAAAAAAACAACAAATGCTGCCCATAACAGTCTAAGGGTTAATATATAAAAACATAAGCAATCATTCATTACAAAGTTTTCCTCTTTAATAATAATAATAATATTATTATGAGAGAAACCACCTGGTCCATCAAGTAGAAATACTTATTAATCACAGTGACCTAATTACGCCTGTCCTCCTACCTTTTCCCCGATGCATTCACTTACCAAGTATTGATGGTTAGAAAAGTTGGACGTTAACTTGAATGAAAGTCACTCAAGCAGAAAATGTAGGTTACAGTAACCTAATTCCAATTGATGATGACCTACTACCCCTGGTGTATCCGTATACAAAATTTGAAGATCCTACCATGCATAATTTCTGAGATAGAAAGTCGAATGTAAATTTGAATGTGGACGCTGGGTTGGGGGATGGGACGGGATATGCCTATAGTTTTAGCTCAACTTCCCTGCAGCGAATTGAAAAATTTAATGACAAAAATCAATGCAATTTAAATCTTAATACATTGTATTTCAATAGTCAAGAACAACTCTATTATAAGTTCCATTTTGTTTATCTATCACGTCCCTTATACGATATATAATGTCCGGCACATCTACGAATGAAATTTACTTGAGATTTACTTGAAAAATGACGTTTTCAATAAACTCTTCAACTGCCGCTACTACAAGGTCGGTATCCTCCCATAAATAGTCTGAGAAATGCTCAAGGAAGATCTTGTGTGTTTTCTCATGACTTCCATGCTCAAGAATGCATGCCACTCTTTTGAATAATCTGATTAGTAAGCGTTTATAAGTATCATCATTATGGTCTTCACTTACTTTTAAACGACTGCCCAGTAATCTTCCGGTGACCTTACATTCACAAGGAGTTACTGTTTTGAGACCAATCTGTCGATTAGACTGGTAATTCTTCACATTCGTCATCTAAAAAGATATAAAATTGTGTTTCTGGTAACATGCTGAAAAAAAAGCTACGCCGAGCGCAGCATGATACGACCGCAACAAGTTGAACCCTGTTCGTTGGAGGCCCAATATGGATGGTTTATTGCTTTTGTCACATGAAGCCCATGGTAGACTTACAAAATGTTTTGACACATGCATCCTGTGGTGGACTTTAAAATGCAAATTTGACACATATGTACTTACTTAAACATCTATGATCTAATACAAAAATAAGCCTTATTTATATACATGTATTTTAAAATTGACATTTTTGGCCCTTTGACCCCTAATTTCTCAAAAATTGTAAGAGAAATAGTGCGAATTAAGACAGAGATTTTCATAAGGAATCCAAATGAAAAAGATTTTGAAAATTGGACCAAAACTTTTTTTTTAAATTTAATGAATAATAAACATTCTACATCAGTTTTGTCAATACACCCGTTTTAGCCCCTTTTGACCCTTTTTTATAAAACAACAGGGGCCACAAACCCCAAATTCAATACCAACATTTATTTAGTGTATTAAAACTTCATAACCATTGGCTGGCTCACTTCAACTTAATTTTTTGTATAAGACAATTTACCTTGACAAACTTTAAAAAAATGTGTTTTTTGCGCCTTTGACCCCTAATTTCTCATAAATGGTTAAAGATATTGCAAATCTGATTGAAAAACACAGGCAGGGATTTTTGCAAGGATTCAAAAGAAAAAAAAGATTTTGAAAATCGGAACACAAATAAACAAGAGGCTCCCAAGAGCCTGAATCGCTCACCTGAACTACACAGATACATATATTTGTAGATATTATTGTGCTTAACCATATGGGATTTAAATTTATGAAATATCTTGGTTAGTTTTCAAGCTATTGGGCTTAATAAGTGCAAATTTGGCAAAAATAAGGAAAAAGAACAATAAATCCCACTTCAGCAGTCAGATCTTTTCCGAAATTTCAGGACAGGTAGATCTTAATATGCTGATCACTTTTTGATTCTAACACAATTTTGATATCTGAAACCAGCTTTGAGTTATTAGCAAAAAAATGAAATTTGCCCCTATGTTCTATTTTTAGCCATGGTGGCCATGTTTTTTTGCAAATCAAAAATCTGAACGATAGAGTTGTAGCATATAAGCTATCAAACAGTGTGCCATGTTAAGATGCAGTTGGTCTTACCGTTTCAGACAAGTCAGGGGAAAAGAAATGAACAATGGTAAATATTGATGCTTAAAGGGCCATAACTCCTATAAGAAATGGTTCTACAGCTTTGACCTAATTACATGAAATGTAGATCTTGATGTGCTTAATCATATGCAATTTGAATTTTTGAAATACCTTGTATAGTTTTTAAGATATAGGGCTACATAAGTGAAAAAATTTGAAAAAATCCAGAAAAAGGGCAATAACTCCTATGTCGTTTGTTGGATCTTCTTGAAAATTTCAGAGCAGGTAGATCTTGAGATGCTAACCACTTTTGTCTCCCATCAGAATTTTGATATCTGTTACTGTTTTTGAGATGTTTGCAAAAAACTGTAATTTGACCCCTATGTTCTATTTTTGGCCATGGAGGCCATATTTTTTGACGAATCAAAAATCCGAACGATAGAATAGTAGCATTAATGCTATTAAACAACTGTGCCAAGTTTGGTTGAAGTTGGATGAATGGTGTCAGACAAGTTAATCTTTAAAATTCAGGGTAAAAGTAATGAAAAATGGTAAATTTTGACGCTTAAAGGGCCATAACTCCTAAAAGAAATGGTTCTACAGCTTTGACCTAATTACATGAAATGTAGATCTTGATGTGCTTAATCATATGCAATTTGAATTTTTAAAATATCTTGTATAGTTTTCAAGATATAGGGCTAAATAAGTACAAAATTTTGAAAAAATCCAGAACAAGAGGCTCCCAGGAGCCTGAATCGCTCACCTGAACTACACAGACACATATATTTTGTAGATATTATTGTGCATAACCATGTGATTTAAATTTCTGAAATATCTTGGTTAGTTTTCATGATATTGGGCATAATAAGTGCAAAATTTGGCAAAAATTAGGAAAAAATGCAATAACTCCCACATCAGCAGTCAGATCTTTCCCAAAATTTCAGCACAGGTAGATCTTAATATGCTGATCTTTTTTTTATTCTTGCACAATTTTGATATCTAAAACCATTTTTGAGTTGTTAGCAAAAAAATGCAATTTACCCCTATGTTCTATTTTTAGCCATGGCGGCCATATTTTTTGACGAATCAAAAATCTGAACAAAAGAGTTGTAGCATATATTAAAGCTATTAAACAAGTGTGCCAAGTTAAAATGCAGTTGGCCTTACGGTGTCAGACAAGTTAATCTTTGAAATTCAGGTAAAAAGTAATGAAAAATGGTAAATTTTGTTGTTTTAAGGACAATAACTCCTAAAAGAAATGATTTTACAGCTTTGATCTAAATACATGAAATGTAGATCTTGATGTGCTCAATCATATGCAATTTAAATTCTTGAAATATCTTATATAGTTTTCAAGATATATGGCTAAACAAGTGAAAAAATTTGAAAAAATCCAGAAAAAGGGCAATAACTCCTACATCAGTTGTTGGATCTTCTTGAAACTTTCAAAGCAGGTAGATCTTGAGATGCTGATCACTTTTGTCTCCCATCAGAATTTTGATATCTGTAACCATTTTTGAGTTCTTAGCAAAAAACTGCAATTTACACCTATGTTCTATTTTTAGCCATGGCGGCCATATTTTTTGACGAATCAAAAATCTGAACAATAGAATTGTAGCATATATGCTATTTAACAACTGTGACAAGTTTGGTTGAAGTTGGATATATGATGTCAGACAAGTTAATCTTTGAAATTCAGGGGGAAAGTAATGAAAAACGGTAAATTTTGACGCTTTAAGGGCCATAACTCCTAAAAGAAATGGTTCTACAGCTTTGACCTAATTACATGAAATGTAGATCTTGATGTGCTCAATCATATGCAATTTGAATATTTAAAATATCTTGTATAGTTTTCAAGATATAGGGCTAAATAAGTGCAAAATTTTGAAAAAATCCAGAAAAAGGGCAATAACTCCTACATCGGTTGTTGGATCTTCTTGAAAATTTCTGGGCAGGTAGATGTTTAGGTGCTGATCACTTTTACATCCTGCCAGAATTTTGATATCTGTTACCGTTTTTGAGTTATTTGCAAAAAAACTGCAATTTACCCCTATGTTCTATTTTTAGCCACAGCGGCCATGTTGTTCATCCAATCAAAAATCCGAACGATGGTTTTGTAAAGGGCATACTATAGAACAACCCTACCAAGTTTAGTTACATTTGGCCATGCGGTTTCAGAGAAGAAGATTTTTGAAAAGTTGGACGACGGACGGACGACGGACGCCAAGTGATGGCAATAGCTCACATGACCCTTCGGGTCAGGTGAGCTAAAAAGTAGATTTTTTGGGTGTGGCCCCTTTTTTGACCCCCTATAGCAATGTAACGGTGCAATTTTTATCAAAACCAGTGACACAATTAGTTGACAGAATTTAATGATGAACTCAATAAAAAAGGAATTTTCAAAATTGAATGAATAATAAACATTCTATAACAGTTTTGTCAATACACCCATTTTAGCCCTTTTTTTTTTTCTAAAACAGCAGGGGCTACAAACCCCAAATTCAATACCAACATTCCTTTACTGGATATAATCATATATTAAAACTTCATAACAATTGGCTGGCCCGCTACAACTTAATTTTTAGTATATAACTATATGCCTAAACAGACTTTGAAAAATGGCGTTTTTGGCCCCTTCGACCCCTAATTTCTCAAAAACGGTTAGATATATTTCAAATCTGATTGAAAAACGCAGGCAGGGATTTTTATAAGGATTCTAATGAAAAAAAGATTTTGAAAATCGGACCACAAATAAAAAAGTCAATTTTTGGGGGTGGCCCCTTTTTGACCCCCTATAGCAATATAACGGTGCAATATATATTGAAACCATTGACACATTTAGTTGACAGAATTAAATGATGAATTCAATAAAAAAAGAATTTTCAAAATTAAATGAATAATAAACATTCTACAACAGTTTTGTCAATACATCCGATTTAGCTCCTTTTGGCCCTTTTTGCTAAAACAGTAGGGGCCACAAACCCCAAATACAATACCAACCTTCCCTTAGTGGTTACAAACTTCATTTCCAAATTTCATATCAATCGGTCAATATTTACTCAAGTTATCGCACGGAAACCAAATGTCCACAGACGACGACGACGCCGACAACGACGACGACGACGACATCGCCATAACATTATACGATCGCAAAAAAATTGCGGTCGTATAATAATAGATCGAGACCTCAGACGTAGGCAATGTTTATTACTGTATTTTGTGGTAGCTTTCAAACACCTCTTGTATATGATATGATATGTGCTGATTATCATGTGATGTTTTTACTCTTAAAATGGCTAAATAATCATCTGAAATAGGAGAGAGAATAAAGTAAATTAAGAAACATTTTTATTGTAAAAACGTTTGGGTCAGGCAGGTAAAAATAAGGATTGGTCCGGGTATCAGAAACATAAATGTAGCTTAAAAACATTAACTTACCTCGAAATTAAATTCAAATATCCTCTACGTCTAAAACTATTATACTAAAACTCTAGTCTATGTATTGATTAACTAAAAAAATATGGAAAAAATACATTTATATTTAAAATAATATAAAGGGACGTGATAGATGAACGAAAATGGTACTTATTAAAGAGTTGTTCTTCACTATTGAATTATTAAAATATTTAAGTAACCCTGTGCTTTAAATTTTGACCTGGAGCATCCCTCCCCCGCCTTCCTGGAAATATTTTAATTTTCATTTTCTGATTTTGGTTCGATATATAACTAATAATTTGACAGTAAGTCGAAGGGAACCAAAGTTGTATCCGTTATTCAAAACTCGAAATCCAACAAAACTTGCAACATCAGGAAAACAGACATTAACCAAACATCAAACATGAAAAACCGAAATAAAAACACACAAAAAACTAAAGGATTAAATGAACGACTCGGACTCCACTTAACTGGGAGTATGGACCAGGCGCACCGGTAGGGTCCTCTGCTTTTCATGAAACACCCGCCAAGTCGTTCATATGTTGTCACGTACGGTAAAAGATGAAAGAGGAAAACCCATGACATTAATTTTAGTTTAAACATATTTATTTACCCTGGATTGGGAAACAAGCTTAATGCTTATATTAATCCCTCTCCAGCTAGCAGATTGCGAGTGTGGCCTTTGTAGCGGCCCCCATTGAGCCTACTCTTATCGAACTCTACAAAGGGGTTTTTAACGTGCATGGGGTATTGCTCTCCCATACACGGGACAACCTTTTTTCGTCCCTTCCGAAGGACTAGCATCGGTTCTTGAGATCATCCTCGCAGATGGTGTCAAGAGAGAGTCGGAAAATTGGTTCATGAAATTTTCATCCCTGACGAGAATCGAACCACGAACCACGGTGTTAGTAGCCCGACGCGTTAACCACTACACCGCCGGCTCTCCACCCATGACATTAAAACAAGTCAATCCTCATGGTAGAGATGGTAATTCCATAAGGATCAACAAGGTCGTGATAACGACCGAAAAATTTTTGGAGTGAATTTTTTAGCCTTGAAGTAACATATCCCTGTTCCTGGAGCTTATCTGTCAGAAGTTAAGCACGATACAGAAAGTCTGTGTAACGTCGGCAAGAAATCCTTGAACTTCAAGAAGTTGAAGCACGGAGGGACTAGCTAGGCCCCCTCTTTCTTTAAAAATTAAAGCAAAACCT